>ML782715.1:445425-468997 GCA_009831015.1 Picea engelmannii
AGGTATAGAGTGAGATGGATAGAGATAGAGAAGGAGGTATAATGAGGGATAGAGAATGAGGGGTATATAGAGAGAGTGAGAGTGAGACTAACAATGAGAAGAGAGAGAGAGAGAGAATTGGGAGAGAGAGGGGGGTATATGGGGAGGGAGATACAAAGGGGAATAGGTTGGGGGAAAGAGAGAAAGAGAAATAGGGAGGGAGGGAGGGAGGGAAGAGGGAGATAAATAGATGGAGTTGGGAGAGAGAGAGGGGGGGAGAGAGAATTGAATAAGGAGGAGATAGAGAGGGAGTGGGTGTGAGAGGGTGAGGCATGGAAATGAAATGTCTAGGTCTAGGTCTAGGTATAGGTATAGTTCTAGGACTAGGTATTTCCATTCCTTTCCATGTATAGGTATTTCCATGTCTAGGTATTACCATGTATAGGTCAAGGACATGTCTTTTCTTTACATGCCTTGCCTTGCAATGTACCAAAATTTATAGGGTGTGAGAGTGTGAGAGGGAGAGAGAGGAAGACAAAGAAGGGAGGTAGAGAGAGAAAGTGTGTGAGAATGTGGGAGGGAGAGAGAGGAAGGAATAGCGGGGGCATAGAGAGATAGTGTAAGAGAGTGTTTAAGGGAGAGAGAGAGAGGAAGAAATAGAAGGGTGGTAGACAGAGAGTGTGAGAGGGAGAGAGGATGAGACAGAGGGGGGTACAGAGAGGGGTAAATGCAGGAGATACAGGTAAATGTAGGAGAGAGAGAGAGGATATATACTGGGAGGGAAAGGGGAGAGAGAGGGAGGATGGGCGTATAAAGAGAGTGTGTAAGACTCTGACAGTGGGAGAGAGAAAGACAAAGAGGATGGGTAGAGAGAGTGTTTGAGAGGGAGAGAGAGGGATATAGAGAGGGTGGGTAGAGAGAGGGAGAGTCATAAGAAAGGGGGGAGGGGAGAGAGGGAGACATATAATGGGTTTAGAGAGAGAGTGAGAGGAAGAGGGGTATATATAGGGATAAAATTGGGGGGATAGAGAGAGAAATATGGTTAGAGAGAGAGAGAGTGAGAGTGAGAGTAAAAATGAGGAGAGAGAGAAAGGGTGGGAGAGAGGTGGAAGAGAGGCAGGGGGAAATATGGGAGGGACGGATAAATGGGTAGAGAGAGAGAGAGAGAGAGAGAGAGAGAGAGATGTTGAAATGTATCCTACTCAACATACGACTATTAATTCCAAATAAATCACTTATCAAATTAAATCACATCTGACTAATCAACTAGACATGCAGTGAAAGCATAAACAAGAAAACCAAAATCAAGCACACATAAACACCAATAATGTTTCGGTGTAAACCCTTGGAAAAAAATAGGAGGGAAAACCAGTGCTGAGAATGATTTTATTATACTAAAATCAGGGCTCCTGTAATAGGGATAATGGCCACCTGAGAGAAATACAACTCTAGAAAAAATTATCAAAGATTAACCTGTTGTACGAACAAGCATTGCATGATCTTCAAGGTGTACATGACTTTTCTTCTAAAAACTCATGTATGGACATGGATTTCTCTAGTAAGACCCACCTACACATACATAAATCCTATACATAAAACTCTATATGATGTGAGAAATCCCCGTTGATTCCTATGGATGAGAATCCCCTATGCTACCTCTATCATCTCTTCCTCTTTTAGGTGATCTCTTTATGAAATCCTTTCTTCACCTATCCAAGATCTTGAATCACAACCCTTCATGATCCAATCCTCTAGAAAGTAAATCATATACTCTCAATAATATCATGTATCAAGTTTATTCTTCCTTCACCCTAGCCTTGCTTTTATAATCATGAGTTACAACCTATTTCTAATCTCACTTGAGATTTAGATTGCGTGAGAAAATTGCATGCTAAGTACTTTTAGCACCTTCCTCATATAACTCAATTAACTAATTACACAATTAATTAATAAAAGCAATTTACTTTAATAATTCCTTTAATTAAAGTAACTTCAAGAGAAGAAATCTTTGAATTATTTCCATATGTCTAGAAACATAAACTTGTGTGTAAATACATGACTAATGCTACCACTAAAATCAACAATCCCTCTTAGAAAGGAAGGTATTTTTCACCACTCCAATTCCTTCTATGAACAATGCAAATTGCTCCCTTATCGATCATGTCCCAAATGAAGTGATATATGATCTCAATATGCTTGGACCTAACATGGAATACTCGATTCTAAGATATTTTGATACAACTTTGATTATCACAGTATATCACTATAGAATCAAACTCCTAATCAAATAAACCTGTAAGCAATTTGTGAAGTCAAATGGCTTCACAACTACCCATACTCACTGCCATATACTCTGCCTCTACTAAACTGAGTGCTATAGAAGTATGCTTCTTGTTGAACCAAGTAATTAATGTTTATCCCAAGCTGAAGCAGATCCCTAAGGTTCTATTTCTTTCTATTGCACTACCTTCCCAATCTAAGTCCTTATATCCTTGCAACTCCACTACCACTCTCCTAAGATATCTCAATCCATAATCCATTGTACCTCTCAAGTACCTGAGCACATGTTTCCATGTGATCCAATGCATATTCCTCAGTTCCACCATGAAATGACGCAAGGTGTTCATAGAAAAACAAACATCTGGCATGGTGTTGACCAAATACGTCAAGGACCCTATCAACTACTTGCATATCCTAGGATCCACAAATTATGAATCTGAAGTTTCAATCTTCTTCAAATTGGTAACCATAGGCGTAGCCATCTGTTTACATTCCTCCATATTGAATCTCCTCAATATATCTATTGCATACTTCCCTTTTCCAAGGAATATCTCTCCTGATACTTTCCTTACCTCTAATCCCAAGAAATAATGCATTAATACAATGTCCTTCATCTCAAAATCACTAGCTAAATCCACTATGCACCTTGCAATAAGATCCTTTGTACCTGTCATAAATAAATTGTCAATGTACAAGACGAAGATGAGAGGATCCTCCCCAACAAGTATGAAATGCAAGGTAGGATATGCCCCACTCTTGGTAAATCCCATACTCTGTAAGTATCTGTCAATCCTAGAATACCACACCATGGGTTCCTGTTTGATTCCGTACAAGTATTTCTAAGGAATACACACATGATAATCCCTTCCATGTACCTCAAATCCTCGACATTTCTTTATCTATACTTACTTCTCAATGATCCCCTTGAGGAAAAAAAATTTCACATCCATCTGATATATCCTCCACCTCATAATTGGAGAAATAGAAATAATGTCTTGAATATAAGTGTACTTCGAAATTGGAGAAAATGTCTCCTCTTAGTCCAATACCTATTTCTGGGAGCACCCTCTTGCCACAAACCTCGCCTTGAAATTTTCTATGCTACCATATACAACATGCTTGATCTTGTAGATCCATATAGAACTAGCAACTGAATTCCCCTTCAGTCTCAACACTATGTCCCAAACATCATTCCTCATAATAGAGGTGTACTCATATACCATGGTATCACACCATACCTTCTAATATGCTTCTTCCTAAAAAATTGAAGGCTTAGCATCAATTATTCTACTCATAAGTGATATATAATTCATAAACTTATTTGGAGGCATTATCCCTTTGAACACACTCCTTAGAATCTCACTAAAATCCCTCAATGTCAGCAATAGCCACCTAGGTCTCTTGACAAGACTGGAAGGGGATAACAGCTCCTCCCCACCTGAAGTTTGAACTACTGAATACTCCTCATCCTTCAGATCTTGTTGATCCTCATCGTCTGTCACTATTGGTGACTCTTGAGTAATCTTAGATGTCAAGTTCTCCTTGAAATTAACATATTTTCTCACAACCACCATTCCTTGCACTGGAATGAATATCCTGTAAGAATTTGAGTTCTCAATGTACCCCACAAATATACCCTTTTGTCTTGAAGGGTCCATCTTCATCTTCTCCCTAGGAACATGGATGTATACTATAAAACCAAATATCCTCAAATCACCAATCTCTAGCTTCACTCCTAAGAATGATTCCTCTAGAGTCTTGTCTCCCAATATCCTGTGAGGACTCATGTTTTTCACATACTTTGTCCTGTTACATTCATGTTCCCACGGGAACATAGGAAACTCCTAGTCATGTATTATAACCATAGAAAATTGATGATGGACCAATTCTTTCTCTCTGCAACCCCATTTTGTTGAGGGTTGTATGAGACTATCAACTCCCTCCTTATCCCTCCATCGTTGTAGAAATCCATGAAGTCATTGGAAGTGTAGTTTTCCCCATTATCTGACCTCAATACCTTGATATTATTACCTATATGGTTCTCTACCAGAGCCTTGAAATCTCATAACTGACTGAAGACCTCATCCTTGGTTTTCATAAATAAGATCCAAGTTTTCCTGTAGAAATCATTCATAAATTTCACTTAGTATGAATATCCTGGTAATTATGTTACAAACATCAACCAACTCACATATGAATGAATGAGATCCAAGATCCCCTTGGACCTAATATGGATACTAGGAAAAGAATCCTTGGAATTATTTCCAAGTGCACATCATCTACACACTCCCTGATGCTCAATCCTAAAATATAGAAGACCTGTAACATTCCTCCTCAGAATCATCAATACCCTATAGTGTAGGTGTCCCAACCTCCTGTTCCACCGCTTGCATAGGTTGTCATTATCATGTACAAAGGCCTAAATAGCATTACCCTATAACTTGTATAAAGTTCCTTATTTAACCCCAACAACCACTTCACTATCTAAGTTAGCTTTTTCTGGACGTATAAGTACCTTCCCTCTCTGAAAAAGTAATGGAAAAAACCCTATCCTCCATACATGAGAGTGAAATAAAATTCTTCTTCAAACCTGGTATGTAAAGAACATCATGAGCATCTAACATTCCTTTTGACTCAAGATGGAATGTAAGTGTTCCCTCTCCCTTCTTGTCAGAACTCTTTCCTTTTCCTTTCCTTGTCTTACTGGAAAGGGCCAACTTCTCTTTACTAACTCTTTGCTTGCTACTCTTAGAATCATCATGAGTCTCTTCTTGAATCTAATCATCCCAAAGTGTCTTCTAATATCGAATATTTTCCCAAGAACAAACTCCCTTGACAAATGGTTCCCAAGACATGGGAAGACCATTCAATGTCACATTCACGAGCCATAAGTCCTCCATTTTCTCCCGTATGGTTGCAATATGATCACAAACCTATGTGATCCTCATGATATAGTTGGTAACACTATCAGATATAGACATCTACACCGATCTGTGTTTATTCCTTAAGATCATTTTACTATTCATGTTCCTTCTCTGGAATAAACTTACCAAGGAATCAAACATATATTTTTCCATATTCTTCTCCTTTACGTGAGGTATTATATTATCCTTCAATAATGTAGGAGGACCCTCTATGATTTTATATCCTTCTCGTTGTGAGCATCAAAAGCTGCCAAATTTTTTGGTGTAGTAACTAATGTATCCACTAACTCCTAAACCTCATACTTTTTCAACAAGAAATTTACCCTTGCTTTAAAATATAGGAAGTTGGATGCTCCATCCAATATGTCTTCAAATATTGATGTTTTTTTTCCATCCCTAAGACCAGAAAAACTACCCTGGAAAAATACTGCTACTGAAAATTTCCCTTGTACTGACTTGTATGACTTGTATGTGAATGCCACCACTGCAACCCATGTATGTATGCAACTATCACCACTGCAACACGCATATGTACATGAATGTTTCTACTAAAAGATGCATATACATATTTTTTCTTAAAAACATCCATGTATGTACCTGACTGTGCCTTCTATGAGCCGCATACACACCTGTACACCTACAAAAACTTAATTTTTCCTCAGTATGATAGTTTCCTTGAAATCTTTCCTTTAATTTCCACCTGCTGGTAATGTATCTACTACAGATTTGGCTTTGATCTAGATTATTTTTGGAATGAAATGAAAGAATATATATTATAGTGAAATACACATAAATATTGTTAGAAACGGAGAGATACAACAATACATTATTTCTATTAATGAAATAAATGTATAGACATTGTAAAAATACAGAGTGTAGGACTCGCTAGAATGGTGTCAGATTTATCTCTGAGAAGAGATGTGACGACTACGCTCATTCACAAGAATATGATTACAATGAGGATCTGAAGGTGTTTTTATGATAAACATGAATTCCAAAACCCTAGACATCCAAAAACCTAACCCTAGGAGAAAAAGCGCCAAAATTCATGTGGGCCTTGTTGGGGTAAGTTAGTACATTAACTTCCCAGGGTTGTAACTTTTGCATACGATATTCATTTTAGGCATGTGATAGCCTGTTGGAAAGGTATTTTCGATAGCTATGCATTGTGCCATCAAAATCTAACTATTTTTATAGCTTGACTATGGAAATCCAAGAAAACACTATTTAGAGCCCCAAAACGGCCTTGGAAGTACAACATGATGTATTGACATGAAAACTTCCAAAATAAGCCATTTGGAATAGGTGGGAAACCACCAATATCCACTTGTATGTTGTGTAGGTATTCAAGATAGCCCCGTAAGTGAAAAACCCACAATTACAAAGAAATTTCCCCATTACAGAGAAACATGTTGAACTAAAAACTATCTAGATGAGCCAGTTGGAATTTGGAACAGGTGGGTGGCCACCAATATCCACCTGGATCAATCCTCCCCCCTTAGGAAGAAATTGTATCCATTGCATTGAGTGCTCAGGGAAGAGGGGAAATCATTTTCTAAATCTGAATCTTGGTGATATGTTTTCCTTGTTGGAGAAATTGCATTGCTTGGTCTGTGGAAGGTTGTCACAAAACTGTTAGTGGCGGGGATGAATTTGTTCCACCAACCTATTTTCTCTAGGCTTGAAGGGGCATTGAGTAGGAACCATCATAGGTGAAGAAACAATATATGCAATCTACTTCTGTTGGACAGAAGGTGTTGATGATGTAGTGGTTGCAGTGGCCTCCTGTGTATCCTTTGAACAGATTGTGAAGAGGATAAACTTTGCAGTATGAGAGGTTACCTTACGACCCTATTTTGGTGGAATAATAGTTATAACTACCTTTGGTATCCTGTAGAGTTGACCCCCTAGAGTAATAATGACACTACAGGGTAGAGATTCATAAACAACATTATGTTTCCACATATATGGTTGGCCCAAAACAACATCAAGATGGGAAACATCCCACACTACCTCATCCTTGAAGGGATGGATGCCATAAGATAGGCGACACTGCTAGCTGACATGAAGATCTCATCCCTGGTGAATCCACCTGATGTTGTATGGTTTCAGGTGTGGTTTTTCCGACAAACTTGACTGTTTGATGACCTTAGTTGAGATGAGGTTATTTTATATGTGGCTATCAACAATGAAATGAAATGAGGTCCCCTTCACCCACATGTGTGAATGTAATATGCGCTCCCCTTCTTCAATATCTTCTGGTTCTTTTGGTTGAATTGTTGCGGTCACGACAATAGCAGTGGGGTATACGTCGATGATCTATCTGTTTTCAATATTTTTTGGATTAGATTCCAAATCAGGGTTTAGCTCCTTGTCTTTTACCTCAACCACCGATGATTGTTTTGAGAGACATTCATTGGTGTTGTTCCAGGGGATTTTTTGGAAGTCGTACCACTTCCTAGTGTCATTCTTGGTCTTTCTATTACCATTATTTTCCTGTGTCTTGGACTAGTTGTTGGCAGGCTATTGGTTAGGGTCGTCTTTACCATGCTTTGGTTTTTGTGTATTTGCAGACCCAAACTCCCATTTTTTCTGGTGCCTAAATTTCTTCTTGATTTTGACAACATATCGATAGGAAGCTCCCAATGATGAGATGTTTAGGAAATCCATTTTGGTTTGGATGTACCTATGCAGAGTCCCACGGTATTTCAGAACCATATGCTACTCAGATTCTTTGATACCTATCTTGATGTGCAAGGTATGGAAAGTATTTGTGAACTCCAACATTGTTTGGCTCTTCTCTTATTGGAGTGTGGTCCATCTCATATACTGGTGTTCATAGTTATCAATAGGGTAGTATAGTTCCTTGAATGCATCCACAAAAAAATCCTAAGTGGGATCGACCCCATATAGTCCATATTCCTCTGTGGAAATTTTCTCCCTGTAAATTTTCCACCAATGTTTTACATGGGGGGTAGCCTTGAGGATTATAATTTTGATCTTTTCCCTATCGAAAAAATTGCGAACATAGAAATAACCTTCTAGCATATTTAACCATTTTTCTAAGGCATTTGCATCTATATGACCTTTAAATACGATAATATCAAAATTAACTTGTACCTTGAAGGGAGAGGTTCCTCCAAAGTGGACTCTTCATGAATATGAACCTGTTGCTATCGGCAAGTGTTGAAGGATGTGGGTAAAATTCTCCATCATTTTGTCCCTTTGTCACGCAAGAGCTTGCTCAAGAAACATGTTCATAGAATCTTCTTCTCCACCATTTTTATTTTCTACCACCATAGAGGGTTTATTGGGTGTATGAGAGCAATTTTCCTAGAGATACACAAGCTCGACACCCAACTTTCTATACTCGGACCTCGTCGGGGGCATGCAATGAAAAATGATCAAGAGCAACCTACTCTGATACCACTGATCCAGATTATTTTTGGAACAAAATGAAATAAGATATATTACAATGAAATACACATAAAAAATTCTAGAAACAAATATATACAAGAATACATGATTTCTATTAATGAAATAAATGTACAGAGACTGCAAAAATATAGAGTGCAAGACTCACTAGAATGGTGGAAGCTTTATCTCTAAGAAGAGATGTGATGGCTATGCTCATTTGCAAGAAGATGATTAAAATGAGGCTCTGAAGGGATTTTTATGATAAACATGAATTCCAAAACCCTAGACATCCAAAAACCTAACCCTAGGAGATGAAGCACCAAAAGTCATGTGGGCCCCGTTGGGGTAAGTTAGTACATTAACTTCTCGAGGTTGTAACATTTGCATACGATCTTCGTTTTAGGCATGTGATAGCATGTTGGAAAGGTATTTTTGATAACTGCACATTATGTGATCAAACTCCTCCTTCATCTATAGTTTGACTATGACAATACAAGAAAACATTGTTTAGAGCCCCAAAACGGCCCTAGAAGTATAGAAAGATGTATTGACATGAAAATTTCCAAAATAAGCCAGTTGGAATAGATGGGAGGCCACTAATATCCACATGGATGATGTGTATGGATTTAGAAAATCCCTGTAAATGAAGAACCCACAATTACAGAGAAATTCCCCCATTACAGAGAAACATGCTGAAATGAAAACTATCCAGATGAGCCAATTGGAACTTGGAACGGGTGGGTGGCCACCAATATCCACCTAGATTAGGATTCCCTTCAAAGAACCTTCTCTAATACCATGTTGAAATATATCCTAATCAAAATATGACTACAAATTTTAAATAAATCACTTTTTAAATTAAATCACAGTTGATTAATCAACTAGACATGCAGCGAAAGCATAAACAAGGAAACCAAAATCAAGAAAACATTAATACAAATAATTTTTGGGTATAAAACCCTAGAAAAACCATGGAGGGGAAACCGGTGTTGAGGATTATTTTATTATGATAAAATCAAGGCTCTTTGAATAGGGATAATGTCCCACTGAGAGAAATACAACTGCAGACAAACTTGGCAAAGCTTGACCCGTTGTACAAACCTAAACTACATGCTTTAGAAAGTGTACGCTACTTTGCTTCAACAATCCCACATATGTAAGCAATTGTTTCTACTAAGACCCGCGTACACATATGGAAATATTGTATGAATTTTTTTTTGCAATGTGACACTTTCCCATGGCTTTCTCTAATTGAAAATAGCCTACACTACCTTTGTTCTCTCTTCCTCTTTGACCTGATTTCTAAATGAAAGTATTTATGCACCTATCCAAGATATTGAATCATAGTCCTTCGACATCCAATACTCTTGAAAGAAAATCCTCTACTCTTAAGAATCTCAAATATGAAGTGTCTTCCTCCTTTAGCCTAGACTTGCTTTTATAATCGTGAGTTACAATCTATTTCTAATTTCACTTGAGATTTACATTGTGTAAGAAAATTGTATGCTAATTTATTTTATCACTTTCCTCAAATAACTCAATTAACTAATTACAAAATTAATTAATAGAAGCAATTTACTTTAATAATTCCTTTAATTAAAGTAAATTCAAGAGTAGAGAGCTTTGGACAATTTCCACTCCTCTAGAAACATAGACCCATGCGGAAATACCTGTTTGATGCTACCACATACATCAACAAAAGAGGGGGGAGATAAAGAGGGATTGGGTTTGAGGGATAGCAAGGAAAGGTCTAGGTGTAGGTATTTCCATGCCTTGTGATGTCTAGGTCTTGCCATGTATACGTATTAGCCTTTATAGAAGTGTGAGAGGGAGAGAATGAGGGGGGGTAGAGAAAGAGAGAGTGGGAGGAAGGCATGGATAGGGAGGGAAGGGAGATAGAGAGAGGTAAAGAGAGAAATGGGGGAGTGTGGGGGAGAGAGAGGTAGGGGGATTCAAGGTGAGGGGGAGAAAGGAGTAGATGTAGGGGAGAGAGAGAGAGGGGAATACAAATTAGGAAATAAGAAATAGAAGTGTGTGTGTGTGTGTGTGTGTTCCTAGAGAGAATGTATGTTCATAGAGTTCATGTGTGTTCCCAGGAACGTGTGCACATTCCTAGAGTGTGTGCATGTTCTTTAGAATTCAAATTTTTTTGGGTAGGAATGACAACTTTAGTGTATGTGTATGCTGACTTGGTTTCCCCATATTTTGGTTTGGGATGAAAAACCTAGTGGTTCGGTCTACAAATAGATAAAAAAAACTCCATTATTTTTAATACCTCTCTATATCTCTATTTTTGATGTTATTTTTTGATAGGCTACAAAAATTAGTTGTTGATGAAACTACAGACATAGATAGAGTCGACTATGCAAATTCCAAATATATAGTTTTTTTTTAAATAATATTCTTTACTATTTTTAATCTATTTTTTGTTCGCATATATCAAAATCCTAGAATACATAACTCTTTTATTTCTTCTATAACTTTTTTTTGGTATAACCATTTCTAAACTGATTTATACATTGCACTAGAAGAGACTGATATCTACGATATAAAAATGTAACACCCTTGTTTTCCCTAGCTCATAAATATAATTATGTTTTAATAAAATACTATGGATGGATCTGTTATGTGTGGATTTTGGAAAATGTTTAACCTTTGTTAAAAAGGTAATGTAAATGTTTCTTCTTTTAAATAAAAATGGAAATTGTTGAACAATTGTTGAAGGTGTTTCCAATTCATATTATGATTCATGAGAGGGGATGGTAAGGGGAACCAGTAATGGTTGAGATGATATAGGAACTATTGGGATATGTCTTCTAATCAAGTTGATAAAAGGGGTTGTTAAGGAATGGAGTGATTGAGCGAGCAATCATAGCAGCCCCCCTTGCTTGGTGGATAGAAGACTAGACTGTCTGGTTCTTGTGGGAGAAGGAGAGTAACCTTCATCACTTATTGTTTTCTATGAAAAATAATAACTCTCTCTCATGGAATCATATTCTATATAGGGGGTGGCCAACTTTGCAATACACCAAGAGTAGTTGTGCCTATGGATGGGTGGGAAGTGGCACACCCTTCAACAGTTTCCAG
The DNA here is from genome assembly GCA_009831015.1 of Picea engelmannii. Classification (NCBI taxonomy): domain Eukaryota; kingdom Viridiplantae; phylum Streptophyta; class Pinopsida; order Pinales; family Pinaceae; genus Picea; species Picea engelmannii. The sequence continues at coordinate 457,113 of ML782715.1, forward strand.
TGATTTATAAGTTTCAAGTAAGTTTTTTTTGTGTCTTGTATTGCCATGGCAAGTTTATTACATACAATGGATTTCATGTGCTAGATAATTATAGAATTTATTTTCCTATTCAAATGATGGAATACATGATTGTCTAGTTTGCTAGGAAATCTGAAATAAAGTTTATAAAAAAAATTGTTGTTGGTATTCTACTTGTCTATGTTTGGAAAAAAGGAAGTTGCTAATAATGGGTTGTAACTCAAATTATGAATAGAGTGTTGGTTGATCACTTGTAGTAATTTATATGAACAGATCCCCAAGTATTAGTAAGGTCAAGCCATTGAAATCCTCATAGAGCAACTTGGTGATTAGGAAAATGTAATTTCTATTAGAAAACTTGAAGTCCAGACATGTGGCTTTGGCCTCTCTGTTAGTTTGGAAAATATACTAGACTTAGAACTTGAAGGAAGTTAAGATACCTATATGACATTAAGACAATAATCCAAATGTTAATGGAAAAATATTTAAAATAATAATAATAAAAAAATGAGAAATGAGAATTTAGCTTCTTAATTTGAAATAAAATGAAATTTAGAATTTAATGCATTGTGATTAATTAAGATTCATTAGAATTTGATAAGCGAGGAAATTTTACACACTAAATTCGATGTTCAAAGGGGGAATATTTGTGAATAATTAAAACTTGGAAATAGCAAATAGATGCATGTAAATAGGAGATTAGTAATTTCTGGTAAAAATATAGTTTTACCATGGAGGATTTTATTTCCAAAGAAACATAGTATCCTCGAAAGGATTTTTAAAAATAATTTGAATAAATTTATATATGTAAATGTGTAATTCTATGTTTTCTAGACAAAATTGAATGAATGGTAAAATATGGTAACTACTGGTGAATCCCCAAATTTACCATTTAAATGTTATAATATTTGAATAATAAGGATGGAAACTATTATACTACAACTAGAAATTTCTTAATGGTGCTTGAGTAATGGAAAACTCGAAGTCTTTTCCTTCTATGAAAAAGTTTAAACTATGCTAAGATTTTCCTAGTTTTAGATTTCACGCTTTACACAGGCCATTGGGTGCTCCTGAAGGAGTTATTGTTAAGGTATTTTTAATCATCAACAAATTAAATTCATAGAATTATGTATTTCCTCTTATTTTCCTCAACATAAATAATTATAAATATTATTATCAAAATACCTCCCATCGGAGTATACCATTGGTGTAAATGGAAGGGACTGTTTGGATGAAGAGCGAAGCTATCAGAGCAATGGGATGAGTGTTGTAAGAATTATAAAAATTAAATATTAAATCAAATCATCTTCCGAGTTTATCATTGGAGTAAATGGAAGGGGTTGTTTGAATTAAGAGTGAAGCTATCAGAGCGATGGAATGAGTGTTGTAAGAATTATAAAAATTAAAAATTAAATCAAATCCTTTTCAAAGTTGACCATCAGATTTCACCAATGGATTAAATGGAAGGGAGTGTTTGAATGAAGAGTGAAGTTTTTGGAGCGATGGCATGAGTGTTGTAAGAATTAAAAAAAAAAAAAATGTTAAATCAAATCCTTTTTGGAGTTGACCATAAAAGTAAATGGAAGGGAGTGTTTGAATGAAGATCGAATCTCTGAGAGCGATGGCGTGAGTGTTAAAAAGGTCCCACATATATTTTTTATAATATTAATTTTTTCTCTTTTGTAATTGGCCATCGGAGTAACCCGAGAGGAGTGAACGTTCAGAGTATGATAGCTAGAATATTAAAAGGTTATAAAACATATAATATTGCATGTGAAGGAGGTATGAAGTACTTGAGATAATATATAATATTAAATACATATTTTAATTCCTCTCTCTCNTATATATATATATATATATATATATATATATATATATATATATATATATATATATATATATATATATATATATATATATATATATAGACAGATAGATAGATAATTACGTGAAGATTCATGTGCGCAGTTATAAGCTCGGGTTCTGTGATTTATATGTTAATCTAGGTTAATAAACCTAAATGTATTATAGTTTAATGATTTATGTTGTAATATAATATAATCACGTTATAGTATAGTTAATTAAATTATAATCTACTCATTTAAAGAGTAATTTCTTGTTGTTACCAGGCAGGTAAACTCAGCTAATTCAAAATGGAATTATTTGGATTTTAAATTGAATAAGGGTTAATTAACACTAATAATGATTAAGAAAATAAGATATTAAAAGTGGGATTGTGATGTAATATGGTAAAATTAATCTAAAATATTATTAAGAATGACCAAGGGGGATCTTGGTCGTTGGATCTAATGAATATTTCTTCGGCACAATGGGAGGTTTGAAAGGGTTGTGTAAAAAAGGGAGTCCAATGGAAGGAGGTCTGAGGACTATTAAATATGTCAGAGTAAGTGTATTTGGAGTAGTTAGTGGTACCATGACCGAAATACTCTGACAGGGAGGAGCTCCGAGAACAAAGGTGAACCGTCAATTTAGAATGGGAAAGATTTAATCTCATCTATTAATCGAGGTGGATCCCACTAGAGAGGCTAACCCTTAATTATACAAGTGGATATCCATCGATCGAGTAGAATTTCCAAGGAAGCCACCATTACTGAACTGGGTTATCTCAGAACCGTTAGGGAAACCTTTGGCCAACGAAGACCTTGAGACTTTAAAAGGTTATGAACTTCAATCTAGAGATCGAATTTAGGCATATTTATAGTCATAAAAATCTCATGACAAGATGAACATGTTGATGTCCTCGAGAAGAGACATAGATTATGTTTAAGGAAAAAGTTAAAATTTAATACCCCATCCCTTAAAAGGTACCTAAGGGGGTTGGGTGTGTTACAAAAAAAAATAAAAAATTATCATGTTAAGACCCTCATAGCCTACATGAACTGAAGGTGTTGTAACTTAGAGGATATATTGACTTTCATAATTTAAAAAAAATATTTTAAATTAATATTGTAAATTTAAAAAAAAAACACCACACTATTAAAATGGGTTCTCTACGATTATACAAGTTTTTGGAATGAAATTCCATCGTTAAGGTATTCAACACCTACACAATAGGAGACACATGCCTTATATTTTGTTAGATAAATAACATATCACTATTAGAAAAATTAAATTTTAGATAGTTATTCACAATTTCTATAAATAAAAGTTGTATATTGGGAAATTTGATTCAATTTCCTATGTTTCATTTTTTTACACCATATTCAAATTCATTGTAAAAGTACCTTGAATAATCCCTCCAAGTTAACATATTGTTGTTTTTTTTATGTTTCCATTGTCACAAACGCATCATGAGAAACTATCATTAGATTGCACGTGCCCTAAATGCTCTAAATAAAAAACATAGGAAGAAAAATGATCGACTTTATCTTCATATAAGAAACAACTTCCTTCAATAAATTATTTCAACCAAAAAAAGGCCTTATGTTAAATATTATAGGTAGAGAAAGAAGGTGGATTCAACATATCACACATATGTGTTTATGAGATTCTAAGTCATTCAAAATATTCCTTGAATCAAAGAATGGCATTTTATACTATAGTAAAATACTTTAATGAAACAATTCCTTGATACAAAGAATGGTGTTTCTTAACTTTAATGAAAAATATGTAGGTAAGGTATTAGGTCTTCTTAATTATAGATATCATTAAATATCAAAGAGAAAATGAATAAGATCATAGAGTTAAGCCACGAGAATAACAAAATATCCTTTAACCTCATAATTATTGGTATAAAAGAATAAAAAGATGACGACGCACTAGAAATAGTCAATGAAGAATTTAAAAATAAATAAAAAATTGAAACAACTTCCCTCATAGAAGCAAAGAGGTTGGGAAAAATAATCAAATAGAAAGACAATTTGATTCATGTTAAGATAAGATTTAATGACAATAAATATGATGTACTTAGTAAATCTTTGAGACTAAATGGGCTGGGAATATTTATAATTGAAAACCTCACTCTATAAGACTGAGTTGAATTAAGGAAGGAAGTTCAAAAGATAAAAAAACATAGGAAGGAAGTAAAATGAGAAATAATGAGGAATCAAAAATCTATTTTTAGGGATAGAAATGAAAAAGATAATAAAACATAGGAACATGGGACACTTTGTATGCTCTCTTGGAACTATTGCAACTTTCCATGGAGCAAAAGGCCTATGTTAAGTTAGATCTCAAGTGAAATTGATATTATTTCTAGTTGAAACTTAGGAGCATGAAAAATGTAAGATCCCTAACAAAGAAGGATTTGTCTTATGTTCAACATGGAACAGAAATCCTACCATAGAGGGATTTGAGACATAGTTTTTACATAAAAATGAACATTTCTCCTCACTAGATCCATTAGAAACACCCTCTCAATCAATACATATTGATGGATATTTGATATATTAATGATAATAATATTTGTATATAAATATGTTATTTCATGCCTATTATTTCTACCTTTTATAAGAAAAATAATCTAGATCAAAATTGTCCCTACAAAATCCTACAACAAGATATTTACGATATGAGAAATGGAGGTAGTATCCTCCTACTCAAATAATTTAACGCTAGAACTATAACTAATAAAAAAATAGAACAACCAGACCTTGGTATGATAACAAGTGTAGAATTGCTAGAAAATCCATTAGGGATGCTTCTAATGAGTCCTTGAAATCAAATAAGATAAATATATACATATGTCTAATTAAAAGGGGAAAAAAGTACTATATAAATAGAAATAAAGAGAATCTTTTGCACCTATATCTTTTCACCCTATATCCTCATGCCTACCTATCATAGCCTTACTTATATCCTTCTCTCCCCCATAAATGACCTATTGAGTGAACCCTTTCCCTCTAAATAGGTATATAGGTATATAGATGCCTCTAGCACTTGAAAATGTAACCTACATCGTTATTGATCGTCTTCATATGGGTATTTCCCCTCACCACTCTTTCCTCTCATTTTTATTTTTCTCTTCAAACCATCATTCACAAAATCTTAGAGAGGGGATAATTGAACAAATTTCAGAAGTTCAAAAATAGAGGGCACTAAAATTGAGATCCAATACTGGCTTCAAAATATCACATAAATATTCCCCAAACTATGAGAAGAAAGAAAAATATATCACCTTAACTCTAATGTGGAAAATAAAATCAATTTAAAGGCATCTATATACCTCTATTCCATATTAATATGCTCCATTTGGGTGGCTTAATCAATTATTAGCATAGTTTCCCACCTAGTCTATATAAACAATGGTATCTGTCATTTTATTCATATCTTTTATTGAATAAAATATACTAATATGTACAAACCCACAATATAAAATACACTGAGTCATTATATTAATATATTTAATAAAATATATTAATCTATACATCCTCCCCATTTTCCTCTCTTGCACCACCTCCCCATACCCACCTCCCCTTATCTCACCTATCTCCCCCTCTTATTTCTCCTCTTCCTTTTCCACCAATACCCATCCACCATCCCTCTCTTCTCACTGCTTCTCCCAACCCCTTCATCCCATCCTCCCCCTCTACCCATCATCTCCACCCTTCCCTAGCTCATGACATCCCTGCTTCCCCTCTTCCCAACCTTCACCTCATCTCCTCCTTTCCATATCCCCCTTCATATCAACTCACAATCCCCCTTGGATTCTTCCTCCCATCCTTCATTACTACCATTCCCCCTACCCCTTTTTCCCTCTCATCCCACCCCCTCATTCCCACCTCTCTTGGTCTCACTTGTCTCCCATTCTTCTCTACCCTCTCCATTTTCCTCCCATTCCCATCCACATTACTTCTTTATCACTTCCTATTCTAACCATCAGATGGGTTTTCCCTCCTTTACTTCACTCCCACCACTCTTACTCCCTTACCCATTGGCCCTTTTCCTATTCTCACCTACCTATCCCACCACATACCCCCTTGTGTTATGTCCATTCATTGAATCCTCTATCCTTCCCCCTCCATCTTGATACCCCATCCCCCTTGGATCATTGGTTTCTTCCTTTATCCAGAATTCACCTCTTCTCACCTCCTCCCATTTTTATCCTATCATCCCACCCCCTCATGCTTTCCTCCCTTGGTCTCACCAATCGCCCTGTCTTCATTGGATCTCCCTCACCTCCTCTCCTCCACATCCCCCCAAATGGATTATCTCCCATTTAATTCATTCCAACCACTCAACCTTCTCTATCCATCCACCCTTAACTTCTTCTCACTTCCTCCCCATTTTCCCCTCTCACCCCACCCCCACATACCCCNCATTCCATCCTATTAAACATGTATCCCCACCTTTACTCAATCCTCAGTCCTTTCCATTATTGGGCCCATACCTTTACTCAATTGTTATATCCCTTTGTTCCTAGGCATCCAAATCCGTGAACAATGCATCAAAGCACTACACAGTACCTTTGGATGGTATCCTTGGCCTCTAAGAAATATGTTAGTGCCCTCACGATTATTTGATTATTAGGTATAAATCACAAGGAATTCATATGGTTGAGTGGATAAACACAATCCTTAGCTGAAGTAATAAATTATCGGTAACCCCATCCACTCTTTGGACCTTACCTCTCCCTACACCCCCACCTACCCTTGGCCCACCAAATCCATCTTACATTAGGTGTTTTCCTATACCTTTTCCACCTTCATGTTAGGGCCACATCCCCCCCCTTGGGTCCTCATCACTTATTCCAATAGACCCTCTTCCCCAAGGCCTTATCCATTCTCTATCCCCTATATCCTACAACCCTATTATTTCCCCTAGGCACCTTCACACCAATTACTCATTAGTTTGGGCCTCCTTATTCCTAAGTCCCATATTCTCTCAACCCATAATATTATCCCTTGGCTCCTCATCCATAACCATAGATCCATCAACAAACATTTTCCCTCAATGCCCTAGACCCTATCCCTCTTTCCTTTTATCCTTCATTGATGGATAAAAAATCCCTTCTACCCCTTCCATGTAGTCCCCACCACCCTAACTGCAACCCCATCTTTCCTTGGGTACTCACCTCCAAACTAGTCCTCCAACACTAGTCCCTTAACACCCATATCTTAGACCCTATCTCCATCTACTCTTTCACCCCACATCTACTTGACACCTAGACCCCTTTACCCTTGGGATTCTTTCCTCCTGCACACATTTGGTCACATACCCTAAATCCTTAGGTCCCAAAAACCCACATTTTTTCCATGTTCCTAAAGAATATTACACCCCTTGGCTCCTCCATATATGACCCCCTACCCCTACCATAAGGAAACTTTTCCTCTACCCCTTTAATATCCTCAGTCATTGGGACCAATCCTATGACCCTAGCTCCATCCACCCATAGTATCTAGATCCATTCCCATGAGTCCCTCCCACCACTGGCTCCCAACCTCCACCCCTAGCCCAATTATCTAAAGGGCCCCTACATATTCTTGAAAATGACCCCCCTCTATGTATATTCCCCTATCCCACTTCCCAAATTCCACCCTACATCTACTTGAAAACTATCCCCCTCTATGTATATACCCTTATCCCAGTTCCAAAATTCCATGCTACATCTTCTTGACAACTATATCCCTCTATTTCTAGGCCAATACTTCTATTTCGACCCTATCCCCATCTGGCCCTAGGCCCCCACCTCTACTCGACCCCTAACCACCTCTTCTCTTGGGCCTTAAGATCGCTATGCCCATACCTCTTCCCTGGGGCCCCAAACCCCTTGAAACTTCATCCTATTTCCCTATAAATTTCCCAAGGCCTTAAACCACCTTCATTACTATCCTCCCATGCCCTAGTCTTCCCAAGGTTCCTTTGTAGAATTCATGCAGAAACCCCGATAGATCTAGAATTCTAGTTAAATTGAACACAAACAATTTGTTGATATTCAAGATATGAGAGAAAGTTTTTTATCCATAAATAAGAGAATTATATTAATAAAAAATGAATATACATGAGAAACCATCCTCAAAAAATAAGAGAGGAGGTGAATATATAGAATTTCCAACATAGAAATTCTAGTCAAAAAAAGCTAGAAATAGCTAAAATAGGTGTCATAAGCTAAGGGAGACCACATAGTTCGACATAGAACACTAAATATACATGTCATAGACTCACTAATGTCCACAAGAGTCAAGTGATGTGCATTATCTCACTTAAGCTCACTTAACTGACAAGAGAAGTTGTTCCAACTCACTTAACTGACCCGAAATAGTAGTTACTAATAATAGTAACAACAAAAATCATTAATTAAAGAATAAATCTCTCACTCAAAGAGGAGGTGCACATTCCCCAATAATAGATGATTTTTTCATGGGGAATTTGAAATAAATCATGAATAAATCAAGAAAATCAAGAATAAATTAAGAAAATCAAGAACCGGGGGTTGAGTCTTGATCTAAATTTAGCAGTTTTCCCTAAAATATAGGGATGAGGCACCCTTCTTCTCTATGTGTCCAAATTAGGTGAAATAAAGTGTAAATGAATGTATTAACCAAGATATAGGAGTCTATTCTAGGTATAAACTAATGTAAGTTAGGGATATGCTCCAACACCCCCCCTTAAGCCTAACCGTAATGACAAAAAAATTGAGTCCCGACAACTTGGCCATTTTATGTACTCATTACATAAAATAATTCCTCATGAAAAGAGGAAAGAGGGAAAACCTCGTGGGAAACCCCCCCCCCCCCAAAAAAAAAAANGTCTCCACCACTCCAAGCATAGCTCTTAGTTCTGAAAATTTCTTTTCAGTGAAGGACTTGGTGAAGATGTTTGCAACCTCAGAGTGTGACTTTGGATCTGAACCAAGTGACATATAGAAATTTATGGGCAGAAAAGGTTCTATGGCATCCATGGCTTGAGGAGCCCCAAAAAACTATGATCTAGTCCTTCTTGTATTCGCAGGATCACTGACTAGTTCGCCCGCATCTTGCAGGGTTTTCTCTGCCCAAGATGGGAACTGAGTTGGAGCAGCCATGAAGTGATACTCATCTTCTGTATCAGACCTTAAATTATTCTCTGATGGCTGTTCTTAAGTGCTCGAATAATTTTATGACTCCTCCTCATCAGTGACAATAAGCGGTTCCTCGGCAGGGTCTTCTGAAAAATCATGCAGTGATCCTTCTTCAAACTTCACACTTCGAGCTAGAATGAAATTTTTAGTGTGAGAGTCCAGAAATATATATCCTTTGACACCTTCAGGATATCCAACAAATATTCATTCAAAACTTTGAGGCTCCAAAGCCTTCCTCTTATCTGTCGGAATGTGAGCTCATGCTCGTGAACCAAAAATACGAAAGTGCGACACTTTCGGTTTCTTACCAGTCCAACATTCAAAAGGAGTGGTGCCTTTGAGTGATTTGTGAGGAAATCAGTTCTGAATGTATGCTACACAATTAATAGCTTCATCCCATATCTTGGGAGCTAATGATTTTGACTATAGCATACAATTTGCCATCTCTTTTAAGGACCTATTTTTCCTCTCCGCTACACTGTTCTGATGTGGTGTATATGGCACTCTGTGTTGTAGTTGTATACTAATTGAAGGTTGTGGGAATGGGCCCGTAATGTCACTGTGAATCATCCCAAGAGGTGAATAAGATCTCTATGCCTTCCCTTTGTCAAACTTTTTCTCTAGATGCTTGCCAAGAATGCATCCTTGACATACACCGCTTGTGAATTTAATAGCTGGCAATCCTTCTACCATGTTTTCCTTGCTGAGTTGATGCAAGTAATTATAGTTTAGATGGCCAAATATTTCATGCCATAACCTACTAATATCATTATATTGTGACATAAATACAGTGCTAATAGATTTAGGAACAAAGTGGGAGAATAAATACAAACGAGAACCGTGATCTGCAATTCCATGTGGAAGCTGTGAGCCTATGGAAATGTCGGTAATCACTGCGGAGTCTAGAGTGAACTCCACCTTCCTTCTAGAGATGGAATGAGTGATATAATATATCGAGAGAAGATTTTCAGAAAGTGAGGGAACATGAAGCACATTTTTGAAGCAGCCCCCTTCAAGATCAACAATTCCTTCTCCACACACCTTTGCAGGTGTGGCATCTCCCAAGTAAATTGGGGATCTGGTGCTTTCTTCGATGGAGGAAAATTCATCTTTTGATGCAGCCATATGGTTAGATGCACCTGAATCAAGGAGCCAAGATTATGGAGTGGATTTGATAGCCATTAAAGCATGACCATCTCATTCTCTCCCTCTCGTTCTGTTATCATCTTTCTTCTTTGCATTTTCAGGCACCGTGAGATTGTGCTGCTGCAATTGCTTAGCCATCTCATCGATAGTCTTCCTCATGCAATTTTCTTTGGGATGAAAACCTTTGGAACAGTAGATGAAAAGCATTATTTCCTTATTCTTATTCTTACCCTTAGGCTCAGAAGAGTTCCTTGAATATTGTGCTAATCTCTCCTTCTTCGATTCAGGAAATTTACCCGTTCCTTTTTTCTTGTCTTTTCCACTGCTCTTTGGAGCATCAGTAGCCGCAAGTGCTTGGTTCTTGGAACGCTTGATGGAACCCATTTGGACTAAATTAGCTTGGTATTGATTCAATGCTGCAATGAAATCATTTAGTGGAGGCATTTTCCATTTTTCCTGAGTCAATTTAGATGCTTGAAAAGACGACACAAATACGGAATATTCAGGGCCTAGTTTCGAGAGAATTGAAAGGATGAGTTGTTCTTCTCCTTTAGTGACTCCACATGAATTAATTTCGATGAGGAGGGATTTGAACTTGGTGAAGAATTATTACAAGTTGCTAAAATGAATTGGACTTAGGGATATGAGTTTATTCTCTAGTTGATGCACTCTCAATTCATCCTGCTTGCCAAATAGTCCTTCCAATGTGGTCCAGACCACATCGGGAGTAGTGGCTCCACTGACATGAAAGAGGATATCTATAGAAATTGATAGGAATATCAGCCTAATTTATTCATCTCATTTATTGAAATACTTTATCTTCTCTGCTGCAGCAGTCGGTTCTTTCTCCGTTCCCATTGTTACCCGGTAAAGCCCTTTGCTTCAGAGGAGCAGAGAGATCTATGTCTTCCATTCGAAGTATTTGAAAGGATTTAGAATGAGTTTTGTGGGATGAGAGAGATGATCCATTTCTTCTTTCTAGGCCTCCTGATGATCTATACCTACAAATAAAACCGTGTACAATCCACTAGATTCAATCTAGCTCTGATACCATGTAGAATTCCTGCAGAAACCCCGATAGATCTAGAATTCTAGCTAAATTGAACACACACAATTTGCTGATATTCAAGAGATGAGAGAAATTTTTGGCTCCATAAATCAGAGAATTATATTAATCAAAAATGAATATACATGAGCAACCATCCTCAAAAAAGAAGAGAGGAGGTGAATAAATAGAATTTCCAACATAGAAATTCTAGTCAAAAAAAGCTAGAAATAGCTAAAATAGGTGTCATAAGCTAAGGGAGATGACATAGTTCGACCTAGACCACTAAAGATACACGTCACACACTCATTAATGTCCACAAGAGTTAAATTATGTGCATTAGGTCACTTAAGCTCACTTAACTGACAAGAGAAGCAGTTCCAACTCACTTAACTGACCCGAAATAGTAGTTACTAATAATAGTAACGAAAAAAATCATTAATTAAGGAATGAATATCTCACTCAAAGAGGAGGTGTGCATTCCCCAATAATATATGATTTTTTCATGGGGGACTTGGAATAAATCATGAATAAATCAAGAAAATCAAGAATAAATCGAGAAAATCAAGAAAAATCAAGAAAATCAAGAACCGAGAGTTGAGTCTTGATCTAAAATTAGCAGTTTTCCCTAAAATCTAGGGATGAGGCACCCTTCTT
>ML782715.1:469047-483781 GCA_009831015.1 Picea engelmannii
GGAATAAATCATGAATAAATCAAGAAAATCAAGAATAAATCGAGAAAATCAAGAAAAATCAAGAAAATCAAGAACCGAGAGTTGAGTCTTGATCTAAAATTAGCAGTTTTCCCTAAAATCTAGGGATGAGGCACCCTTCTTCTTTATGTGGCCAAATTAGGTGAAATAAAGTGTAAATGAATGTATTAACCAAGATCTAGGAGTCTAGGCTACGTATAAACTAATGTAAGTTATGGATATGCTCCAACATCCTCCACACCTTCTATATCTGTAAAGGTACATGTGAAACTTATGATTTTTTGGAACATTTCTCACAAAATCATGCATGTGCTATTGGAGTAATGGGTGGACATTCTGGTGAGCTATAAATCGAGGAGAGCATGATCCACAACCTCTTTTTCTACAAAATGAATTCTTATGTTTACATATTACCCAATATCCCCTATGTTCAAACAATAACAACAAGCACTTATTATGTTTCTTAGTGTAATTAGAAGGAAAAATTTTGTCTTGTTGTGTAATTGGAAGGAATTTTTTGTCTTTTTGTGTGAATGGAAGGAATTTTTGTCTTGTTGTGTAATTGGAAGACAATTTTTGGAAGGAAAATTGTGTCTTGTTGTGTAATTGGAAGACTATTTTTGGAAGGATTTTTTTGTCTTTTTACATAATTGGATGGAATTGTTTTTCTTGTTATGTAATTGGAAGACCATTTTTGGAAGGAAATTTTAGTATTGTTGTGTAATTGGAAAGAAAATTTTGTTTTTTTTTTTTAATTGGAAGGATTTTTTTGTCTTGTTGTGTAATTGGAAGGCCATTTTTGGAAGACAATTTTTATCTTTTGTGTAATTGGAATGAAATATTTTGTCTTTTTCTTGTTAGAAATCCCTTTAAACATGGGGAAGAAACGTAATCAAGAAATAAAGTATTCAAGGGAAAAAAAAAACCCATTGAAAAGGTCATTTAAGGAAGCGAAAAGGAAAGGTTAGGTATGCCAAAACATAGGATATTAGCAGAGGTCAATCCAAATTATAGTACAATAGATTTCATTGTTGTTCCTTCTTCATCACCACAAAAAAAGTGAAGTATTTTAGTAGAGGCCAATATAGTTCAAACCTGTAGTGAATCTGCAACACTTGTTTCATCCATACAAGTAGTTTTGGATAAGAAGAGGATGATTGATTTGTTTGGAGATGATTATATTATGGATGAAATTAGGGAAGGAACTAGTGAAACAACTCCTACTAAAGAAGTTCTTATGGTGAAACCTCTTGTTCAACATCCCAACATTCTAGAAAGTACCCATGAGGATGTTTGCCATCCTTCCAAAATTGTAACTCCACAACGGAGAGTTCAAGAGTGCCAGAATATGGTGGAAGATGGAAATTGTAGATAGAACATGTATATTCAATATTCAATATTTTATTTTATTTTTCGACGTCTTATTCAATTTAAAACAACTTGTATAAATACACGTAAATGATTAAATTCACGTCTTTTTAGACTAAAGGACGTGACTTTACATTTAATTAATTTAAATGTAATATACAAATAAAATATATATTACAAGTCATCCCTTCTTGAAAAGTTTCATCCTCGAAGCATGGGTAAATATGAATGCTTGGACCCAATCGGGCCTATCCAGTTTCTCTTCCTTGTTTTTGTCGATATACTTGTTCCCAATCTCCATTTTCATGAAGTCAAAATGTTTTGTCCTTTCCAAATGAAAATCCAACATAAAGTCTACCAACTCAGGAGTTGTGATATCCACAAATGCACACTTCTTTGAATGAACATATCTCATGTCCAAAACCAACTTCCTCCGAGATAAACTCATGAGTGGACGTCCAATGTAATGAGTCAAAATATCTCCAAAACGTTTTTTGATTGACTATGTTGATGCATGTATTGTCATCTTTGTTCATTAAATCATGTTCATTAAATCTAGACACATGATTACATCCACTACTGTACGAAAGAGAATCTTTCTACATGTACCTCTCATTACAGGAATAACTAATTGGATCAAGACTCTTGAATCCACCTCCATAATAACTTTGCCTTGTTGTTGTTTCCTTGGAGATCATAACAAAAGGAAACTCTACACTCTATTTATCTTCTAAATATAGCTCTAGAGTAGTTGTGAAGAATCCCTCACTTGTAAGTTGTATGATGGCATACAATTCGTCAAAATCCATGATACCATGTATGACAACCTCATGTGTGTATGGAAGTTTCAAGTTTCTTGGATAACAAATTCTAGAAAATTGATTTAAATGTTTGGACTGGGATATGCCCGGGAAAATTGTAGATATATAGCATGTCATACATGTTCCTTTCCTCAAACTGAATTATATCGTCAGGTTCTTCATGGATAGCTTCAGTGTGAGGAGGATCTCTACACAAAATGAACTCCCACATAGTAGAGGGCCTTTGATATCCACCCATAATAGGTCTACCATATATAGTGTATACCCAATCTCATTTACACATATTTTCAACTATAACATATATTATCAAAATGCATTATTTATTAATCATATTCATATTCATACACGCATATTCATTTTCATCATCACCAATAAATATATCTACTTGATCCACCCTCTTCTTATTCTTATCATTTTCTACCCTCTTACCAATAGAAATCATTTGTTCTCTAACCTCAGAAAAATCATAAGTTGGCCACCGTGATCTGATCTCATCATTAACATTACTATTGTTATGATCATGGACACTACCCAAATGCTTAAAAGATTGAATCGCAAACTGTAGTGATTAAATGACATCATATTTTTCGTTGAGGAGAATTTCGATTGACATCTTTTCATGTTGGGTGTATGCTTGTATTCTCTTGGCTATAAAGGATTTCATTTTCATCTCAAGCTTTTCTTTATGCACATGGGAATTCATAGCAAGATATTTCTTTGTTGCATCTGCGTTAAGGCTCCTCTCTTCGTCAACATCATACTATAGTTTCTCATTTTCTTTTCATTTCCTTCGAAGAGTATCCCTTAGTGCTTTAATATTACAAGTCTCTGAATTAATATCATATTCATCTTGTAAATCAGCTCATGTGTCATTGACAAAATATTATTCTTTGGTGTCTTCGTTTTTACTTTCTTTGTTGGGAATGTAGTCATATTGATTTTTATTGACCTCCATGTGACTATATTTTTCATGAGTACATTCCAATTCAACATGTTCCTTATCTTTGTCATATTTGTATTTTTCAAATACTTTATTTATTGACTCGATGAATTGATTCTTAAATTCATCAAAAATGGTGGTTATATCTCTAGAATATGTATCCATGGTATATCCACAAAATGGATCTAGTAATTTTGTTTTACTAGGTCTAGTAAAAAACAATTATTAGGTCTAGTATTTTTTTTCATTGGTTCAGTAAGTTTTCTTACCAATATAGTAAAAAAAAAATTACTGCATTTGGTAATTTGTTTACCAATATCTGATACCTATTGAAAGTTGGATGTTGTATATTTAACATGTATATTCAATATTTAATATTTTATTTTATTTTTTGATGTCTTATTCAATTTAAAACATGTAGAAATACAAGTAAATGAGTAAAGTCGTGTCTTTTTAGAAAAGAGGAAATCAATTTACATTTATTTAATTTAAATGTAACATATAAATAAAATGTCTATTACAAGTTTTGGCAATTTATCCTATTGAATTTGTTGATATTCCAGTGGATTCAAACCTTGGTATTCTCTGATAGCATGTTGAAATTTCTCCTACTCAACACCCGACAATTTGCTCAAAAAAAAATCGCTTTATCTACTAAAATCACAACTTAGTAATCAAATAAACATGCAGTGGAAGCATAAATAAGGAAACCAAATCAAACAGATAAGAACACAAAAGTTTGTTGGATAGTTGGTTATCATTGATGTCAACCCCGGTCAACCCTAGAAGAAGCCTCTATAAGTGATAGTTTTTTTGAAGGAATAAGTGATGGGATTATTTGGAGAAGTCTCCAAAGTGGTCCCTTTTATCCCCTAGCCTAGGGATAACTAAGGAGATTATGTCTCGAGGCCCACAAGTCCTAGACATGGAGTACCGCGAGCCATATTGACTTAAGCATGGCCCTGGAGGGCCCATCCTTCTTCTTCAGTGACTCGATCTTGTCAACAACAACAACATCCATCCCATCAGCCTGGTCCTGAAGAAGCAATGGGTCTTGCTCCATGAGGTAATGAGTTTGGGTAGCATGGTATGTGTCACTCATATTCTCAAAACATTTGAATATGTGCATTTAATTCTCTTTTTCTTCATGATGTGTCCTTGGACTTTATTCCTTTTAACTTTTACATACTTGGGGGATGACAAAATTCCCTAGCAAGATGGTTCCCTTAGGAGTGAGTTTCCACTGGGTGGGCTCATGAAAGGTCATCATCCATTCCCACCATACTTATCATTTTTCATCATCTTCCCTCTCATTTATCCCCTACATTGGTTCGGGCATTGGGTTTGCCAAGCTATTAAAGGGTTGTACCTTGCCTTGTGGGAAGAAAAGGATAAAGGCATAGAGGGTAAAAGTAGCTGGCAAAAGATAAAATACAAAATATCAAACCTTGAGATGCTTCACCCATGGATCCCCAAGAAATAAATAAAAGGATTTTCAGTAAGAAAAAAATGGGGGACCCATAAAAAGATAAAACTCAAGACCTAGTTGGTTGATAGGGGGTCTCATCACGAGCCAGTCTATTAGGTCCATGGGAATGTAGTGGTATGACACTAATATTCATCTGGTCACAACACCAAGGTAGTGGCTCTTGGTAGCATAGCCAAGAGAAATGGGGTCTCGTCATGAGCCATCCTTCTCATCTCCGTGAAATGCTTGTGCGTAACACTGTCACCACTGGTCACCATGCTAGGGAAGTCTCCCCCAGCTATTCTCTTGAAAGAAACAAAAATAAGAAAAAAAATTAAAAATGCATTGAATGGGCTAGGAAACATTTGCATCCATGACAAGGTGCAACTCATCCTCTTCAAAGGCACCCACATGTAAGCCCTACATTTCCATCTCATCATTGCACCCCTTGCCTAAACATCCCCATACCATCTCATGCACTTACATGACCTAGATTGGTCTTCACCTAGAAACATCCCCAACCTATGGAGAATTAGCCCAATAGGACATCCTCAAACCCTCTCCAAACCTGGCTTGTAGAATAACATAACGTCTTTGAGCACTTGTATGGGAAAGGGGGGTTTTATGCACATGTTTTGGTAACTTGATTATTAGATGTTTGAAATTTCTATGATCCTTGTGACTTATGATCCCATGGAGGGCATACTTGTTGTTACTGGAGGACCATGCTTGACAAAAATGTACATATGAGGATACGATTCGCTCGGACCTCCATAGGGCTCAAATCCCACCATATGGATGTTGAGACCCTAACCAAGGGAAAACGTATACCAGAGGCTTGCACCAGAGAGAGAAGAGAATGTTCCACCAGAGACATCTTGGTAGTCCTAGACCCAGGGGGCTATTTCCCTCCCACCATGACGTTGTCCCTTGAAGGCCCTTGACATCATCATTCAGAGCCTTGACATCACCCAATTGAGGCATCAAGATTGAGAATGACTTTGGTTGGCACGTGTGTTAATTCCTGAGGGGTTTTGATCCCCAACGTTTCCCCTGGAGGGATAACGTTCCAACAAGAATGATAATTTCACCATAGGAGGGGCATGACATCACCCTAAAAAGATAAAATTAGGGTTTTATTTGACAATTTTGTGTAAAATTCGATTTTTCATGTAAATTGCCCATGTCGACCTTTTTGACCTAATTTTGTAATTAAAGGTCATTTGGATTGTATAAATAAGGTATTTGTCCCTTGTATTTTTTCATCATTCTTTCACTCAAAAAAGTGAGGTCTGAAATTTGGCTAGCTTAGGGTTTATTGGTTGAAGTTAAGTGGTGCACAACTCTTCGAGTAGGCTTATATTGGTGTTTTTTGGAATTTTCTTTGTGGAAAGTATTCAAATAGGATATTTTCTAGATTATTCTTGGTGAATGTAAGTGAATTTATGAAATTCTTCTTTCCTTTGAATGATTATAGTATATTTTATTTGCATTTTACTAAGATTATGAAATTTCTAGCTTAAAACCCTAGGAGATCAAACACATGTTATTGTCCTTGTCTTAATAGCTTTTCACCTACTAGATTTTTCTAAGAAATCATATTCTTTGAAGCATGTTCTAGAGCCCTACCATTGTAGCACTATAGCATCATTTGCTTCATCAAGCCTTTATTTACCTCAAGTTTGACCTAAAGAAGAAGGAAAAGCGCTAGGGCCTAGGGTTAACTACTTCCTAGTAGTCATTTTCCTTCTAGGGTTTGTTGATTGAGGCCTTGGGTTACCAACACCTCAACCACCATCCCTCTTGTTCTTAGTTCACACATTATCATTTATTTCATTCCATATTGTTGCTACAAAAAGTGACTCCATTATCCCTAAAGACACTGATCTAGACCTCATACTTGATTGATTGATGAGAACAACCCGTAAATCTTATACCTCAATCTATTTACTAACATTTCCTAACCCTATATTAGACTAATATACTAAAATTCTTGTTTTTGTTACAAAAGTAAGCTAAAACCAATTATTACAGCAATAAAATCTCTTAAAATAAATTACTAAAGTTGATTTATACATTGACTCATCAGTTTCTGACAAGTGCTAGCATATTGCTATTGTTAGATTATCATTTTGGGTCATTTTGAAGATTATTTAAGGCATTAATTGTGAAGCCATAATCATATATACATTGTTGTTATATATTTCTGTTTGCTTCATCTTATATCAACATAAATTTCCTTTCTTTGACAAGTCCAAGGTTTTATGAAGCACTAACATCAATTGTACTTGAAAAAAAAATAGTGTTTTCCTATTGTCTTGTTCTGGGAAAGTACACTTAAGATTCATTTTGTTAACCTTTGGGACTTTCTGACTGGTGTGACTTGTGAGAGGGGATAAATTTATTGATACTTCAACCTTTTCCTTCTCAAACCCCCAGGTCATCGGGGACGTCTCCCCTAGGCTTTCACCCCTGAACAAAAAGAGGTGTCTTATTAAGTTGACAGTGATATGACAACCTCCTGTTACACCAATTTTCCCTCCATTATCCTTTCCTTTTTGGAAAAGTACAAATTGCGCGATAACATTTTGGCATCATTGCTAGGGAACACTGAGTCAATTCTCCTAAAAAACAACACTTTTCAGTAAGCCTTTACTTTACAAAGATTACCTGGAAAATCCACTGAGAGTGATCCCCTCATCGCTTTGATAGTTTCAAGAAAATTATTTGTTGACTCCACTAATGACAAACCGAACCATGAATTCTCAATGGGACCCATGAAACTTTAAATCCTTGGATATGAGTAAAATACCAAGGTATCCTTGATGAATTCCTTCAAGGTATGAAAAATGGCTCCCTAAATTCACTGGTAGCGATGAAGAGAATCCTAATAAACATGTGTGTGATTTTTATGCTTTCTTTCAATTTCATCCTATCAGTGACGATGTTGAAGACCTAGCAATGAAACTTTTCTCTGCTAATCGTCATGATAATTCCAGGAGATGGTATGATGACCTCCATGATGCTAGTATTTCCACCATGGATCAATTGGAAGAGGTTTTCCTCAAAAAACTGGATCCTTGTGTTTTGCTAAAAAAGATTACTCACATGAAGAAAAATAAAAATGAAACTGTTGGGGAAATTCATGATGAATTTGAAAGGATATTACAACATAGCCCAGTAAGCCATCACCTGTCACATGAATTTCTTTTTTTTCTTTACACCAAAGCCTTTATGGGACAAATAAGTTTCCCTATCAAAGACGAAGCCCATAGAAAAATCCAAGAAGTTTATAATATGGCTATAGAAATCAAAGCGAACATCCACTCATTCAAAGAATAATCCTTTGTTCCAGAAATCAAGGCTTGTGATCCCAAATATACCCCATATATTCCCAAGAGAGTACCCTCCCTTGAGACATATATTGAAGAAACCCCATAAGATTTAGAACAAGACATCAGTCAACAAGAGGTTGAGGAAGGGGGTCTTGATGAAGGTTACCAATCCCATGGGGAGGAACAAGAATTTACTCATGATTCTAGCAAGGATAATGAGGACATGGTTGAAGAGAAAGAGCCTGAAGAGAGTGAAATGGAATCCTTGGGAAATATAGATCCTCCTTGTTGTAAAGTCGATGATGAAAAGGCAAGTCATGAGGATGAGACAATGATGCATGCTCTTCCATTTGATCAAGTTATCTAAATCCTTGAAGCTCCTACACATTAATAAGTAAAAACGGTAAGTTGCTTCCATTTCCAAGATTTTTATGATGCTTTATTTTATGATTTGGAAAGTGAAGAAGTGTTAGAGGAGCCCTTGGATGTTTTAATCCCTTCAAGTTATAGTAAAGTTAATGATTTTGTTAATAATATTGATGATTTCATACATGTATGGAAACATAAATGGGATGTGATTGGATATAATGGGGATCCGATTTACGAAATTGAGGGACATTTCCAAAAGTTTCGTTTATAGCTATCATATGAGGATACTACTAATTTTGACATTTGGAAACAAGGAGATGATATGGTTGCAGGTGATTTTCAACTCCCCAAGGGAGACCTAGATCTATGCTCTCAGGATGATTTTCGGTAATACCTTGAGGATTTTGACGATTATTCTTCTGAGAATTTGAATTTATTTCATGAATAAGATTATCAACCACTATTGTGCTCATATATTGGTAAGACTAAGGACGTCGCTTGCCAGAAGAAGGGTATGAATGACAAGGTTTTCCATCCTCCATTGATTACTTTGCCTCACTATGTCACTAAGCATGTAGTTGGAAAATATGTCCCTTGTTTTGAGTTTTCTCTAGGGAAAATATTTATTTTAGAATTCAAGGGCTAGGTTGAAAATCCTAAGAATAAGTTTATTGTCTCAGCCTTTTAGCCTTCCCTTAGGAAATTGTTGGTCATCCTTTGGATTCTTTCTAGTTCCTTCCTGGGCTTTAGATTGTGAAGACATCCAAGGTAACCAACCTTCAGAATCTTTGAATCAGTCTATTGAACCTTTGATTTTTCACGATCCCTTTCCGAGATGGATTGAGCACTTTCCTAAAGGCATGAATTGGCATGATTTTGTCCCTCCCTCCTGCCCCCATGAGCTAGACCTTATGATTTTATATGATATAATACATTTTCTAACTCATGTTATTTTTGTGCTTGACTTATCATTGTTTTGGTTTATGATGAAGCACAGATGCAGGTATTATGAGACATTGCTAGGATGGTTTTACTGGATATTTGACTACACCTAGCATTCAAACTACAGGTAAGTAGAGGTAATTAGGTAGTAATTTTCCATTCATTGTATATACCATCTGCATTTCATCCTAGAGTAGTTTTATTTCCATTTGTACATATGATTTCTTACTTGTATTTCCTTGTATCATATATGAGACAGGGGTGATATCACCACCCCACATGATTACTAATCAATTTTGTTGAGATCTAACAGGTCACAGATCATACCATAGATGTTGAGGTTCTCATGCACTCTACGGTGATCACATGTGCCTAAGTTGGAGCCAGATGTTATCTCCTAGCCCAACAATAACTAAGGAGATTATATCTCGAGGTGCACAGGTCCTATACATGGAGTACCGAGAGCCATATTGACTTGAGCCTAGCCCTAGAGGGTCCATCCTTCTTCTTCATCACCTCCATCCTGTTAGCAGTGCAATCATCCATCCCATCGGCCTGGTCCTGAAGAAACAGTGGGTCTTTCTCCATGAGGTAATGATTCTGGGTATCATGGTATGTGTCACTCTGATTCTCAAAACATTTGAATATGTGCATTTAATTATCTTTTTCTTCATGGTGTGTGCTTGGACTTTATGCATTTTAACTTGTCCATACCTAGGGGGATGAGAGAATGCCCTAGCAAGTTGGTTCCCTTAGGAGTGAGTTTCCACTGGTTGGGTTCATGAAAGGCCATCATTTGTTCCCACCATACTTATCACTTTTCATCATCTTCCCTCTCATATATCCCTTGCATTGATTTGAGTATTGGGTTTGCGAAGCTAGTAAAGGGTTGTACCTTTCCTTGTGGGAAGAAGGAGATAATGGCCCAGAGGGTAAAAGTATTTGGAAAAAGATAAAATCCAAAATATGAATCCATGAGATGCTTCACCCAAGAATCACCAAGAAATAAACAAAAGGCTTCTCAACAAGAAAAAAAGGGGGGACCCATAAAAATATAAAACTCAAGACCTAGTTGGTGGATAGGGGGTCTCATTACGAGACAACCTATTAGGTCCATGGGAATGTAGCGGTATGAAACTACTATTCATCTGATCACCACATATTGGTAGTGTCTCTTGGTGGCATAGACAAGAGAAAGGCGGTCTCATCACGAGCCATCCTTCTCATCTCCGTGAAATGCTTGTGGGTAATACTGTCACCACTGGTCACCACACCAGGGCAATGTCCCCCAACTATTCTCTTGAAATAAAAAAAATATGATAAAAAATTAAAAAGGCATTGAATGGGATAGGAAATATTTGCATCCATGACAAGGTGTAGCTCACCCTCTTCAGAGGAAACCACATGTAAGCCCTACATTTCCCTATCATCACTGCACCCCTTGCCCAAACATCTCCATATCATATCATGCAATTACATGAACTAGATTGGTCTTCACCCGAAAACATCCCAAACCTAAGGAGAATTATCCCAATAGGAAATCCTAAAACCCTTTCCAAACTCGGGTTGTAGAATAGCATAACGTATTTGAGAACTTGTCTAGGAAAGGGGGGTTTTATGCACATGTTTGGGTAACTTGATTATTAGATGTGATTGACATTGCTATGATCCCTGTGACTTACGATCCCATGGATGGCGTACTTGTTTTTGTTGAAGGACCATGCCCGAAAGACAGGTACATATGGGGAGATGATTATCTCAGACCTCCATAGGGATAAAATCCCACTAGATGAATGTTGAGACCCAAGCCAGGGGCAGACATATACTAGAGGTTTGCATTGGAGAGAGAGAGGAGGATGTTCCACCAGAGAAAACTTGGTAGGCCTGGACCTTGGGGTGTCTTTCCCTCCCACCATGAAGTTGTCCCTTGAATTCCCTTGACGTTATCATTTAGAGCCTTGACATCACCCAATTGAGGCATCAAATGTGAGGACGAATTTGGTTGGCACGTGTGGTAGTTCCTGAGGGGTTTTGATCCCCAACGTTTCACTTGGAGGGCTAAATTTCTAGCAAGAAGGATAACATCACCATAGGAGGGGCATGGCATCACCCTAAAAAGATAAAATTAGGGTTTCTTTCAACATTTTGTGTAAAATTGGATTTTTCATGTAAACTGACCATGTCGGCCTTTTTGACCTAATTTTGTAATTAAAGGTCATTTGGATTGTATAAATAAGGGATTCAACCATTGTATTTTTTCATCATTCTTTCACTCACACAAGTGAGGTTTGAAATTCGGCTCCCTTAGGGTTTATTGGCTCAAGTTAAGTGGTGCGCAACTCTTGGAGGAGGCTTATATTGGTGTTTTTTGGCATTTTCTTCGTGGAAAGTCTTCAACTAGGATATTTTCTAGATTATTCTTGGTGAATGTAAGTGAATTTATGCAATTATTCTTTCCTTTGAATGGTTATATTATATTTACTTTTTATTTTACTAATATTATGAAATTGTTAGCTTAAAACCTTAGGATATCAAGCACATTTTATTTTCCTTGTCTTAATATATTTTCACCTAATAGATTTTTCTAAGAAATCCAATCCTTTGAAGCATGTGCTAGAACCCTACCATTGTATCACTCTACAATCATTTTCTTCATCAACCCTTTATTTACCTAAAGATTGAGCTAAAGAAGAAGGAAAACCGCTAGGGCCTAGGGTTACCTACTTCCTGGTAGTCATTTTCCTTCTAGGGTTTGTTGATTGAGGCCTTGGGTTACCAACACCTCAACCACCATCCCTCTTGTCCTTATTTCACACATTATCATTTATTTCCTTCAATATTGTTGCTGCAAAAAGCGACTCCATTATTCCTAAAGACATTGATCTAGACCTCATACTTGATTGATTGATGAACAAAACCCTTAAATATTATACCTCAAGCTATTTACTAACCTTTCCTAACCATTGATTAGACTAATCTACTAAAATTCTTTTTGTTGTTACAAAATTAAGCTACAACCAATTATTACAGCAGTAAAAGCTCTTAAAAGCAATTACTAAAGTTGATTTATACATTGCCTCATTAGTTTTAGACAAGTGCTATCATATTGCTACTGTTTGATTATCATTTAGGGTGATTTTGAAGCTTATTTAAGGCATTGATTGTGAATCCATAATCATATATACATTGCTATTATAGATTTTTGTTTTCTTCATCTTATATCAACTTATTTCTTTCATTGACAAGTCCAAGGTTTTATGAAGCACTAACATGAATTGTACTTGCAAAAAATAGTGTTTTCTTGTTGTCTTGTTCGGGGCAAGTACAATTAAGCTTCATTTTGTTAAACCTTTGGGACTTTCTGATCAGTGTGACTTGTGAGAGGGGATAAATTTCTTGATAATTCAACCTTTTCCTTCTCAAAACCCTAGGTCATCAGGGACGTCTCCCATAAGCTTTCACCCCTAAATAGAAAGAGGTGTCTTATTAAGGTGAGAGTGATAGGAAAACCTCCTCTTACGCCAATTTTCCCTCCATTAGTCTTTCATTTTTGGAAAAGTACAAATTGTACAATAACAGTCCCCTTATGGAGTATATTTAAGCATGGCCCTCACAGGAAGACACTTTGAAGAAGTCTACAAGAAACCCAAAGGTGTTATCATGGATCCTAAATTTGTTTGAGGAAAAAGAGGATGAATTACAGTGAATATGCATATAACAAACTCATATATGGATAGTCCTCATCATGTTATTTCCAATGGTAGGTGGTATATCATGTAGTTCCTCATGGTTGAGGAGTACTTATTCCATCATGAATTTGAAAGCCTCGAATAATGGTTAAGAATCCCCTAAATGGTTACAACAAGAAGTTACAAGTCATTAATTAAGGGAAAAACAATTATAACAAGAAAGTACAGGTTAACCCTAAAAATAATGAATGAATTTATTTAGAAAAAGTATAAATACACAACAAGAAGCCTCATTTGTACAAGTAAGTTTATTTAATATATATCAACTAAGAAAGTGATCAATTGGTGACTCTGAGGTAGTGAAGGAGTATGAAGGTGAAGGTATCATAATTTCATAGGAGAGTGAAGGGTTTTAGAAAAACCTTAATTTAGCTGACCCCCATGGGTTAGGCTACAGGTGTCCCATGAAGAAACCTCGCAGGTTTTATAGAAATCAGTATGTGAGGCCCCATGAGATAACTATATTTTGTCTAGCGAGGCTAAGGGAAATTTGAGAAATATGCTTGTTCCAGGTTGCAAAAAGTATGAGAAAGGTATGATGATGCACTAGGTCTGATACAAAGTTACGAGTATGTCTGTATGCATGTTTTGAGGGTTATGATGTGGTGATGCTTTGGTACATGCTTGAGGCATGTATTAGTGACCTTGGTGATGTTGAGACACTCTTGTATGTTGACATATTTATGAGGAACATCTTTTGGTACTTGGTTGAGGCACACCATTGATGTTATGGTACTTTCTTTTGGCATATCTTTTGGTACATGGTTTATTTCATGATTGAGACATATCATGAGTGACATGGTATATGGTTGAGGAACATCTTATGGTACATGGTTTAAGGCATGATTGATACATATCATGAGTAATATGGTATATGATTGAGGCACATCTCATGGTACATGGTTTATGACATATCTTTTGGTACATGGTTTATTTCATGATTGAGACATATCATGAGTGACATGGTATATGGTTGAGGAACATCTTATGGTACATGGTTTAAGGCATGATTGATACATATCATGAGTAATATGGTATATGATTGAGGCACATCTCATGGTACATGGTTTATGGCATATTTTGGTACATGGTTGATGCACGATATGGTACAGGTTTGGTACATGGTTGATGCATGATATGGTAGAAGTTTTGGTACATGGTTGATGCATTCTATGGTAAAGGTTTTGGTACATGGTTGATGCATGCTATGGTACAAGTTTTGGTACACGGTTGATGCATGTTATGGTATAGGTTTTGCTACATGGTTTAGCACATGCTTGTATTGGTATGACACACATATCTCAACACATGGCTTTATTCACATATTGATGATGGTATTAGTGTATGATATGGTATTTATGATGATGAGTTGTCAGTGATAGTGGCAGTGAAAGTGATAGTGGTAGTGACATTGATAATAGCAGTGACAGTGACAGTGGTAGTGACAGTGACAGTAGAAATATCAATGGTAGTGGCAAGCTGAGCCTACACTTATATTTCAAGGTAGTTTTATGGGGAAAGGAAAGGGTGTTGTATCCTCCTTTCGGTTGGTTTAGTATAACACAAGGAGTTGGAGCTTCCTTTAGGTTGGAGCCAATAAATAATAGAGTTGTAGCCTCCTTATAGTTGTAGCCAAAGAACACAAGGATTTGGAGCTTCCTTCATGTTTGAGCATGTAAAATAGGTGGTTGGAGCCTCCTTCTAGTTGTAGATAGAGAACTCAA
>ML782715.1:483938-501481 GCA_009831015.1 Picea engelmannii
AATTGTAGGATAAGATCTATAAAATATGACACTCTCATGTGGCTTCCTTAGACTGAAACCCACCTATGTAAGCCTATGTTCTCTCTTCTCCTTGACCTGATCTCTAGATGTAAGTCCTTATCCTTCCCTATCCAAGATATCCTTGGATCTTTGAAGTGTATGTCTAGTGTAATACTTGGTCAACTTGAATCACCATCCTTCATGATCCAAGCACTCAAGCAGAGGTCCTTCTCTACTCCTGAGTGTGAATTTGGAGACTACTCACTAGAAAAGGTCCTCCTTTTCTATATGTTTGAATGTCAATCTTCCTCCTTCTCCTAGCCTTGATTTTATAATAATGAGTTATAATATATTTCTAATCTCACCTGAGATTTAGATTGCATGCTAAGATTACATGCTAAGTACTTTTATCACTTTCCTTAAATAACTCAATTAAATAATTACATAATTAATTAATAAAATCAATTTAATATAATAATTCCTTTAATTAAAGTAAATTAAAGAGTAGAATTATTTCGATGATTTCCACACATCTAGACACATAGACTTGTGTGGAATAACTAACTGATGATTTTTTTAATAGAAACGATTGATATTGTATTATAAAGGATCAACGGCCTCGTCGGAAAAAAGTACATAGAAAAAAGATCCTAAGTCTAATTTTCCGATTTATCGTACTGGATTCCAAGTTCACTTGCCTATGTTTCCAGTTATCCAAAAATACTACATTCCATAAATCCTTTCATGAATAAATTCGAAAAAAGTGATGGCCTAATAGTTTAAAAAAGAAACACATGATTATTTTTTATTTCAGGATCGACTTCTGGTTATCATTCGTTGTGTTACTGATGATGTCTTTTTATTCTTCCCAACAATTGTCCAAACTTCTTTGACATGTGGTGATTCTACTTTTGATTCAATTATCCCCATATTTTCCTGATTAGGAAAACTTGTTTTCTTTAGTGTTGTCAATGTTGCTTCATATCTATTGACCTCATCTTCCCAGCTTGAAGGAGGTTGGGAGATGGGGATAACCTTTCTTTCTATTCTTGTATCAATATTATATGAAGCCTTAAATTTTTCTATTTTCGGATCAAGAGAAATTGAATCTTTACTCTTCGATAACATTCAATTTCTTTGAGAATATTTTCGGTTGTTTGTAATAATTAGTTGATGATCTTCATTGGAGCCATCCAACCAATTTGATTTATGTTTTTTCTTCCCCTCCTTCCTATTTCTCTTAGTGCATTGAGTTGTTATGTGCCCTGTTTGAAAACAAGCCATGCATTGCAGGGAGATTCTTTCATAGTCTATCTTTTGGGTCTAGGAGTAGTTTTTGCAGCATAAAATAATTTCTATTGGAAACCCTCTACTACAATTCATTTCCACACAAATTATGGCATATGAGGTGATGCTATGAATTATAGTTTCTTTACTTGAAAAATGAAACTTTCGTAATGTTGATCCAATATCTCTAAGAGAAGTTTCACCCCAAAAATGAAAGGGAAGATTCAAAAGTCTGACCCAAACTGGAGTAGAAGAAAGAACAACAGTTAGAGGATTGAAGCAAGGAGTCCAGGGCATCATACAAAAAACTGAGTTTCCCCAAAACCAAGGGCAAGGGTGAAGGATCAGATCCTGATCTGTTGTAAGATCAAACTCAACAATGAAGAAACATTTCTAGAAGGGTTGGATGAAAAAATCTTACTTAATGAGAAGCTTCCAATAGGATGAGATCCAACCATTGATATCCACAAGTCGCAGACAAATCCCATTGAACCGAAAGATTAAAGCATATTCCCGAAAATAAACTTCCTCATCTTCAACTTCCTGGCCCATGAGAAGAGAAATCGTTGGGGCTTCTTGAACGGAGCATGGAGCAGAGGGGGGGAAACGAGCTAATATTTGGGTTTTAATAGCCTCACTGAAGGAAACTGAGGCACTACCCAAACCACTGGAAGAAGGAGGAATGCATGGTTGAACAACAGAGCAAGTTTGAGCATAACCATTGTGAGGGATGAAGTTGAATCGACTATGAATGGAAGCCAACGCCACCATGGAAGAGAGAACAACTATGGCCAATAGACCAAGATGAAGAAAGAAATACATATATGGTTTATCCCTAGTCATAGAAGCGGTCATGAAGCACCAGAGCCATCCAAAATATTTGTCCCTATGTCTCCCCTAGTGTTACACAATAGATGTATAAGAGTGGAAATAACTAACTGATGTTATCACTAACATCAATTGAATTCTTATTTGATAATAACCTGATTCTAGGTCTAGATTGGAGAAATATTGAGCGCCATGGAGCTCCTCCAATAACTCATCCACATTTCGAATTGGAAATTTATCCTTTACATAACGTTTTTCAATGCTCAATAATCAATACAAAGTTTATACAATCCATTATTTTTCCTAACAAGTATGACCAGAGCTGAGTAGGGATTCTTTCTTTGTGTAATAACTCCGCGATCAATTTATTTCTTATGTGGGTGTGATTTCCTATAATACTTTTTCTAATTGGGGCAGAACTAGGGATCAATTCTATGGTGTGGTATCTAGAAAAAGGTGGAGGAATCCCATGAGGAGGTTCCTGAAAAATGGTGCTTTATTTTCCAAAAAAATTGTGTAATTTCATAGGATCATAATTTAAGAAATAAGATTGATATCCCTTTTTAATCATGTTTTACATCCTATGAGATGAGACTATTTCTAGGGGAGGACAATTAATTCCATGTAATTTCTACTTTTCCCCATTTTCATAAAATCATATAAATTTTTCTTGTAAGTTTAATCATGTTATAATAATAGGATCGTAGAGTAATAAAATAAGACAAATGTGGAAATAAAACATAGAATATACATAATACAATAGAGACACATATATGCGTGGTTCACCTAGTGTGGCCTAGGTCCAACAGAGAAATTTCCAAGTCCTTCCTTGTTATTATCCAACGAAATGAAGGGATACAACCTACAACACACCCACTGTAATTTCCTCTTCTTTCTCTCACAATATCCTCTCTAAGAATACAATATTCACAATGATACATAGCCACAATGAATTTCCCTCATAAAAGAGGGTTTCCTTCTAAGGAAAAAAAACCCTAACATTACTTCTACTATCATATTTGTGACCTTATAATGAACGGTCCATATTTACTATGAAATTAAAATATACATTTACAAGGCAATTTTTCCTTTGGGGGCCCACTTGCCCATAGACCCCCGGGAGGGTGGATGAGTCCCTCGGACCCTCCAAGGGGGAAATCCCCCCGTGCAACCCCACCGCATGGAGGGGTGTACAATATTTCGACATGTACAGTATTCATGGGGTATAAACACGGCTAAAAACAAAGACCTATTAAACAAGAAGATAATCAAGCTCCACAACCAACAATCTCCCACTTGGATACTAATCATAACAACTCCATTGTTGTTGTACCTATTGGAATATACTCCACCTTGGAACTGGAAAATTTCTCATCTTCAACTTCATCCTTGAATACCAACTGAAACTGAGAAGGAAGTCATTTATCCTTGGTTACTCCCTTTGTTAATATGCCTGCAAAATTCTAGCTGGTATGTATCTTTTCCAACTTCAAATTTCCATCTTCTAAGAAGGATCGTATGAAATTATACCTGAGTTGTATATGCTTAGTGTTTTAATGGAAGGATGATTTCTTTACAAGATGAATGCCACTCTCATTGTCACAGTACAACCTATTATTCTCATGCTTCTTTCCCAATTCCTCCATAAACCCCTATAACCAAATCATTTCTTTACTAGCTTTTGTAGCAACAACATACTTTGCTTCCGTTGTTGAGAGTGAAACAACCTTTTTCAGTTTTGAAATCTAACCTACTGTTGTTCCACCAACAATAAAAACATACCATGTGGTGCTCCTCCTGCTATCTTTATCACCTTCCATATATGAATCAACATATCCCTGTAGAACAGTTCATGAACCTTCAAAACATAATGCATGAGTAGCAATTCCTCTCAAATACCTAAGAATCCAATTTATTGCCTCCCAATTTTCTTTACCTAGATTTTTCATATACCTACTCACAACTCCCATTGCATGTGCAATATTTGGTCTTGTGCAAACCATCGCATACACCAAGCTTCCAACTGTTGATGAATAAAGGACCCTGGACATGTATTCTATCTCCTCCTATGTCTTGGAACACATTTCTTTGGTTAATTTGAAATGGATGCCAAAAGGTGTACTAGCTGGTTTTTCATTATGCATTCTAAACCTCTCCAACACCTTCTCTATGTATCACCCTGATACAATGTCGAATTATGATTTTTCCTATCTCTTGTTATTCTCATACCAAGGATTTTCTTTTCAACACCAAAATCCTTTATCTCAAATGAATTAGCTAATTTCATCTTGAGCACATTTATATCTTGCATATTAGACCCTACAACAAGCATGTCATCTACATACAATACCAAGACAATATAGCTTCCATTTTGTTTCCTTTTAAAATAAACAAAGTGATTAGAATGACATCTACTATAACCTTGTTATTTCATAAACCTATCAAACTTCAAATACCACTTCCTTAGATCTTGTTTTAGGCCATACAAGCTCTTCACCAACCTGCATACCAAATTATTTTTCCCTTTGACCTCATACCCCTGTGGCTTCTGCATATAAATATCTTCCTCCAAATCCACATGGAGAAAAGATGTTTTTACATGTAACTGTTCAATATGTAAATATTCTACTTCCACAAGACTTAAAATAGTCCTAATTAAATTTATTTTAACAACAGGAGAAAATATTTCATCAAAATATGTACCTTTATTTTCTGCAAACCCCTTTACAACAAGTCTATCCTTGTACCATGTTTTTCCTCCATCTTCTTCCTTCAACTTGTAAACCCATTTATTATGCAATTCTATTTTTCATGTAGGCAATTGAATCAAGCCTCAAGTTTGTTCATTTACCAAGGAATCCATTTCCTCTTTCATGCCTTGCTCCCGCTTCTTTTTAATGTCTACCTGCATTGCATCTTCATAACATTCTAGTTCACTAGAATCAGTCAACAATAAATAATAGAATGAATGAGAGTATTGTTCAGGGGGTCTACTTAACCTAGTAGATCTTATGACAACACTTGCGGGATTTTGAGGTACCTATTTCTCCATTTGTTGTACATTTTGATTTTCTGGTACCTTTGGAATTTATTTTTCAGTGATCTCATCAATCACTGTGTATTCTGGTTTTTCTTTTTCATGTTTCTTTCCTTGCAACTGATCTTTGTACATGACCTTCTCATTGAATATGACATCTCTACTCCTAATGATTTTGTGATTTTATTAATCCCATAAGCGATAACCAAAATCATTAAAACCATATCCAATAAAGGTACACTTCTTGGATTTTTCCTCAAGCTTTGTTCTATTTTATTTATCAATATGGACAAATGCTTCACAACCAAAAGTCTTCAAAAAAAACAATTACCTTTTTACTTGTCAGTGCCTCCTCTAGAATTCCACCATCCAAAGAGCTTGAACGTCCTATGTTTATTAATTAAACAAAAATATCTACAGCATCTGCCTATAACTATAAGCGAAAACCAACATGAAATCTCATACTCCTTGCACGCTACATGATTGTCATGTTCATCCTTTCTGACACACCATTTTCTTGTGGTGTTCCTAGAACTGTCTTCTCTCTATGAATCCCATGGTATGAACAGTAATCATCAAACTCCTTTTTGCAATATTCACCTCCATTTTCTTATCTGAGACACTTCAACCTTTTTCCTGTCTCATTCTCAACCAAATCTTTACATTTCTTAAAAGTATCAAAAACATAATATTTTTGTCGAATGCAGTAAACCCGAGTTTTTCTAGTTGCATCATCAATAAAAGTAACATAATAATGAGAGCCACCAAGAAATGATACCAGAGTTGGTCCCCATACATCTATATGCATTATATATAACCTTCCAATCTTCTTTTCTTTTTTGGCTCTGAGAAAC
Source organism: Picea engelmannii (assembly GCA_009831015.1). Lineage (NCBI taxonomy): Eukaryota > Viridiplantae > Streptophyta > Pinopsida > Pinales > Pinaceae > Picea > Picea engelmannii. The sequence goes on from ML782715.1 coordinate 489,945, forward strand.
CCGACTCTCTTTTGTTTTCCATAAACACAATGCTCACAGAAATCCAAATCAATTTGTTTAAGATCTGGAAACAAATTTATTTTGTGAAGTATCTACATCCCATTCTCACTCATTTTTCCAATCCTATGATGCCATAATGTTGTATCCACTCATGTAGAAGCTAAAGAGATAGAAGAGTCAGTATTACCAATACATAAATACAATTTACCTACCTTCTCTCATTTTATTATCACTAGTGATCCTTTGGTGACCTTCCATGCCTTATCTATAAATATAGATTTACATCCTTCACTTTCCAACTTCCCTGTTGAAATTATATTTTTCCCTAGATCTGGAACATGCCTTACCTCTTTCAACAACCATTGGTTTCCAGTCCTTTTCTTTATTTTTACCTTTCCCATTCCAACAATTTTGCATGGTGCATCATCACCCAAATGAACCTGTCCAAAATCACCTTGAACATAATATAGAAAATGTTTCCTATGGAGTGTGGCATGAAATGAAGCCCATGAATCTAATACCCAAGACTCTGAAATATTATCTACAGAAATAATCAAAGAATATTGGAACACATCACATGTTACATTTGCTTCCTGATTTTTCTCTTGTTGTCCATCTCTTTCTTTCTTTGGAGCTCTCCAGTCTTTCTTCAGATGTCCTTTCTTCCCACAATTCCAGCACTCTCTCTTTCCTAGTCTGGATTTGGAGCTTCCCTTCCTATAATTCCCATGTTTCCTTGATCCCTTTCCTCTATCTTTTTGTCTTCCTTTGTTCTCCATATTGAACGCATTACCTAATGTCTCACCTGTGCTTTTCTGTCACATTTCCTTGCTAAGGATAACAACAACATCATCATCATCAAATTTTAAAGTGTTTGAACCAGAGAAAGAGTTACTTATAGCCATGGCCAAGTTGTTCCAACTTTCTAGAAATGAGCACAATATTAGAAGAGCCTTGAACTCATCATCAAAGTACACTTTTACAGAACTTAGTTGATTAGTAACCATATTAAATTCATTTAAATGATATGCAACATACCCACCTTTTGACATCTTCATATTAAATAGTATCTTCATGAGAAATACCTTATCAGACACCAAGGGTTTTTAATATAGTTTAGCCAATGCATACATGAGGTCTTTCATTGTCTTTTCTTTTGAAATATTGAAAGCCACCGACGTTGCTAAGCTCAATCGTATTGTTTCTAGTGCCTTTATGTCAAGAACCTCACATTTTTCATCCTTCATGGTCGTCGGCTTCTTTGATATTCTGCCCAATGCTAGGAACAGATCCTTTTGATATAAATAATATTCCATCTACATCTTCCATAACTGGTAGTTTTGGTCATTAAATTTCTTGACCCTAAACTTTCCATCTTCCGCTATTTCTCACACACGAACCAAGAACCCTATTTTCCTGTGAGTTAAATTTTGCTCTGATACCAATTGTTAGAAAAATAAGATCGTGGAGAAATAAAATAATATAAAAGTGGATATAAAACACAGAAGATACAAAATACAATATATACATAGATATACATGGTTCTCCCAGTGTGGGCTATGTCCACCAGAGAAATTGTTAAGTCCTTCCTTTTTATTATCCAATAAAATGAAGGGATACAACCTACAACACACCCGTTGTAACTTCATCTTCTTTGTCTCAGAGTCTCATATATAATAATACAATATTCTCAATGATACATAGCCACAATACATTTCCCTCATAAAAGAGGATTTCCTTCTAGTGAAAAAAACCTTGACACAACTTCTACCATCATATCTGCGACCTTATAATGAACGGTCCAGATTTACTATGAAAATACAATATACATTTACAAGGAAATTTTTACTTCGGGGAACCATTTTCCCTGATATTCCCCAGCTGGGGGGATGATCCCCCTGGACCCCGCAAGGGATGCAAGCCCTCTGTGCAACGCCCCCATATATAGGGGTGTACAATATTCATGGGGTATAAACACGGTTGAAAACTAAGACCTATGAAACAAGAATATAATTAGGCTCCATAACCAACAAATCCAATAGTTCCAAGTGTGGCTAAGCATTGGACCCCCAAGACAATATATACCCCTCTTATTGATCCAGTTGGCTATTGGTGGCCACCCACCTATTCCAACTAGATCGTCTTGTCCATTTTTAGTTCAACACGTTCTTTTGTACTTCTTTGTAATTGTGGGTTATACACTTTCCTAAATTACTACACATATTACAGGTGGATATTGGTGGCCTCTCACCTAATGCAATTGGTTTATTTTGTATGTTTTCATGTCAGTACATCTTGTTGTACTTCCAGGGCCGTCTTGGAGGCATAAATAATTTTTTTTTGGCTCGCAATAGTGAAACTGTAGATAGACTCAAAGTTTGATGGTGGAATGTGTAGTTCTCTGAAAGACCTTTCCAATGGGGTATCACGCGCCTAAAACGAAGGTCATATGAAAAATTTACGACCACGGGAAGTTGAGGTACCAACTTACCCATAAGGGCCCACATGAATTTTGATGTTTCACATCCTAGGGTTAGGTTTTCGGATGTCTAGGGTTTTGGCATTCATGAGTAATATAAAAAAGGCCTCTAGAACCTCATTGTAATTCATTCTACTTTGATAGATGCACGTAGTAGCCACATCTCTCCTCAGAGATAGATACCACCATTCAAGAAAGTGTTTCAGTTTTGCATTTTTATGGTTTCATCCTATTTCATTATTCAATAGAATATATTGTTCATTGGATATCTATGTTATTCTTGATATCTCTGTGTTTATTGTATTCGGTCTGTTAATCAGTTTGTTCTGCTCCTAAATACGAATCAGTGGTATCATAGTGGTCTTCTCTTCATTTATTTTTCTTTGTGCATGTCCCTGACAATATCTGAGTACAATAAGTTTGGACTCGAACCAATTGATCCATTGCAATATCGGTCACGTCTAGCCCAACAATAATCCATGGGGGATGAAAATAAAGATGATGGAGTAGGAGATCCTATTAAAATGTTTCTCGAGGAAGCCCTCGCGCGACAAAGGAACTAAATGATGGACAACTTCGCACAAATCCTTCGATGACTGCCCACAGGAGAAGCATCTTCATCAAGAAGCCATGCAACCCCCTTCAAGGTATAGGTAAATTTTTATATTCCATTATTTGAAGGACTGATAGATGCAGATGATGTAGATAAATGGTTGAATCTACTCGAAGGGTGTTTTCCGATCCACAATTTTTTCGATAGGGAAAATATCACTTTTTCACTCCTTAAGGTCATTCCCCATATTAAATACTGGTGGGATACTTACTCTGAGCAAAGGGTCGTAGAGGAATCTGCAATTTGTTTGGTGGCCCCTACATGGGATTCCTTCCAGGATTCCATTAAAGAACAGTACTACCCTGTTCGAAGCTACAAGGACTAGCCCACCAGATGGACCACCCTACATCAAGAAAGGGACCAGGCAGTACCATATTTCACCAATAATTTCCATACCTTGTGCACCAAATTGGGTATCAAAGACTCTGAGCGTCATCTGGTGCTCAAATACCACGACTGTTTGCATAGATACATTCAAACAGAAATGTAGTTTCTGGACATCGCCTCATTGGGAACGACTTATAGATACATTGTTAATATCGAGCAGAAATTTAAGCAGAAAAGGCGAGAGTTTGGATTTGCAAACTACTCACAACTGAAGCAGGGAAAAGGAGGCCCCAACCCACGCTGCAAGGGACCAATTTGAGATTGCCTCCCTTAGGACAACTAGTCCAAGTCGCAACATAAGAAGAGAAATGAGAAGACGAAGAAGGACACAAGAAAATGGTGTGAGTACCATAAAATCCCTTGGCACAACACCAAAGAATGCCACTCCAAGCAGTCCCTCATGGTCGAACGGAAGGCTTCCGAGTCAAAGGTCGATTTTGATTTTGAATAAAATCCTGAAGGAGGGAAGAGGATTTTTTATGTTGAACCCAATACCACTGCCGCTACCACAAAAGTACGACCAAGTGAACCAGAAGAACCAAAGGAAGGGGAATACTTCTTTCACTCACAGATGTGGCTAAAGGGGATCCGCTTCACTTCATTGTTGATAGCGGTAGTCGGAAGAACCTGATTTCAGCAGAGGTCATCAAGCGACTGGACCTTCCAAAGACACTGCAATCGCAACCCTACACCATCGGCTGGCTTCGCCAAGGAACAGATCTCTGTGTCAGCCAACAGTGTCGTCTTCCCTATGGCATTAATCCTTTCAAAGAGGAGGTAATGTGTGATATTTCTCCCCTTGAAGTTTGTGATGTTCTTTTAGGACAAACATATTTTTGGAAGCGTCATGTTGTGTATGACTCTATACCCCACGATGTTATTATTACTTTGGGTAGACAATTGTATAGGATACCAAAGGTAGTGTTGCCTACTGTAATTTCTTTTATATATGCTAAGAAATGCAATAAGGTCATCTCACAGACCGAGAAGTTTGTATTCTTTGTCATCCATGTTCACAGTAAGTAGAAGGTCACCGCCACATCCATGGTCTCTACACAAAGCCTCTCTTTGCAACAAAATCAAGTGGACAGGATCGTGGTAGAATACAGAGAAATCTTCTCCTCATCTACAGGGGTACATACACATTGTGAAGTCAAGCATCCAATTGATTTGACCCCCGACACACCTCTACCTAATGGACCAGTTTATCATCGCTCGCTGATGGAAAATGATGAAATCAGGCATTAGATCCAAGATCTTCTTCAAAATGGGCACATCAGACCCAGCTCCTCTCCTTGCGGAAGCCCGATTGTACTGGTGTAGAAAAAGGACCAATAATTACAAAGCCTTAAACAAAATCACAGTCGGTAACCGGTATCCCATTCCCAGGATTGATCACCTTCTTGACCAACTCAAGGGGGCAAAGTTCTTCAACAAGATTGACCTAAAGTTTGGCTACCACCAAGTTTCCATCGAACGAATTGATTTATGGAAGACAACCTTCAAATCTAAAGAATGTCTCTTCGAATGGCTAGTCATTCCATTTGGCTTAACAAATGCACCTTCCACTTTCATGAGGTTGATGGATGATGTATTGAGACCCTTCACCAACTCCTTTGTGGTGGTATATTTGGATTACATCCTCATCCTCAAAATAACATGGGAGGAGCACATGCGACATATTCAACAGGTTTTGATCACTCTGTGGAAGCACAAGCTATATGCCAACTTGGAAAAATGTTCTTTTGGCATGAAAAAGGTCCAATACTTGGGCTACAGTGTTGATGAGAATGGGGTACATTTTGATCTAGCTAATATCCAAGTCATTTGTGACTGGCCAACCCTGACCACATTGACCGAGCTTTAGAGCCTCTTGGGACTAGCCACTTCTACCAACGGTTCATGTTGGGATTCTCCCACATTTCATGGACCCTCAGCTAGGTAACCAAGGTCGGTGGTAGGGCCAAGTTCGTGTGGGGGAAGTAAAAAAAATGAGGATTCAATGATCTGAAGCATCGCTTGTGCTCAGCTCAAGTACTCTCCTCTCCCTATATGCATCAACCATTCGAGATTGAGACTGATGCATCTTACTATGTTGTGGGCATTGTTCTCACTCATCATGTTCATCCGATGGCATGCCATAGTGAGACACTCTCAGATACTGTCCGGAAATAACCCACCTATGAAAAGGAAATGTATTTCATTGTAATAGCCTATATTAAATGAAAACATTACATTCTACAAAAGGATACGATCCTAGACATTGATCACAAGCCTATATAGTTCATACAGACACGGGGGAAATTGTAGAACGACCGCCATCAAAAGTGGTCCACCTATATGCACTAGTTCCATCTCAACATCAAGTATAAGAAATGTATCTAAAATTGTGTTGTTGACTACCTCAATCAACCTCCTGTGGCTTCACTCACCACTGTGCTCCATTCCCGTGGACATGAAGCATCTGAGTGGCCCCAAATTTATTAGCAAGATCTAGACTTCGCCACCACCTATCAGTTCTTGGGTACATGTGCAATTGTCACCAATTTTCACATTCAGGATATACTCTTATGCTACCTGGGCCATCTCTGTGTTCCTACAAGAGAGTGTGCAAAGATGATTTGGGAAGCCCACTACAGTCAGATGGAAGGACATTTTGGCGTGGATAAAACTATGGTCATTCTTCAGAAACAATTTTATTGGCCAAAAAATCGACAGGACGTCAACAAGTATATCATATCTTGCACTTCCTGTGCCATTTCCAAGTCATCCATCAATAAGCAAGGATTATACACCCCTCTTCCTAATCCTGAGAATCCTTTGGAATCCATCTCAATGGATTACATGTCGGGCCTTTCGTCCACCAAGCAAGGAAATGACTAAGTATTTGTGGTTGTTCATCGGTTTTCAAAGATGGCCATCATCATAGCCTACAAGAAGAATATCATAGCGGAAAATACTGCCAATCTCTTCTTTGAATGAGTGTGGGTCCACTTTGGGATACCACAGACCATAATATCCAACCAGGACAGCAGGTTCCTCAACACATTTTGGTCGAGTCTTTGGTCACTGTTGGACACCAAGCTCACAAAATCCACTTCTTTCCACCCCCAAACAAATGGCCAAATAGTGGTCGTCAATTGGATGATTGTGCACATCCTACGCATGTTCAATTATAATAATCCACATACATGGTACGAGAGTCTCCCCTATGTTCAACAAAATTACAATAGAGCTCTCCATAGCTCCACCAGCCATAGCCCATTTCAGCTGGGTCTGGAATTCCATCCCTTGGGACCCATTGATGTTTCACTTCCTCTTGGAACCACACAGACAGACTCTTCCCATGATAATTCTATGATCAATAAATCCACCAGATTCATTGAGTGGATTTAGTACATCCATAAATAGGTCCATGAGATTTTTCATAAATCCAATTCTAAGTACAAGCAGTGCCATGATCAACATAGGGTACCACACAAGTTTTAGGTTGGCAATAAAGTCTGGTTACATTTGTAGAAGGAGCATCTCACCGAGCGCCATTGGAAGCTCCACCCACTTTGTTATGGGCCTTACACTATCACCAAGGTTCTGGGTAGCAATGATTTTGAGCTCAACACTCCACCCTTCCTTGGCCTACACCCAGTGTTCAACGTGGACCTCCTTCGACCATATTTTCCATCATTATTGGACACCTCAGAGATCGCAGAAAAACTAACACCCATAAAGCTCAACCCCGACTACATGGAACAAAGATCCATTGATCAGATAGTGGACACACAGGTCAAGGGAACTCACCAGCAGAGGATCCATCTTTATCGGGTTGTCAAGGCAGGGAATCTCCTACACCAAGGCAAGTGGCTCACCCAAGGCCAAATTCAACAGAATTTTCCTCACCTGATGGGGTAAATCAAAACAATGGATACCATTTCTTCCTAATGGGGAAGGATTGACCCAATTGGCTATTGGTGGCCACCCACCTATTCCAACTGGCTCCTCTTATTCGTTTTTAGTTCAACACGTTCTTCTGTACTTCTTTGTAATCGTGGGTTCTATAGTTCTGGGGCTGTATGAATCCCTACACATATTCCAGGTGGATATTTTTGGTGTCTCACCTAATCCAATTGGCTTATTTTGTATGTTTTCATGTCATCACATATTGTTGTACTTACAAGTCCGTTTTGGAGGCATAAACAATATTTTTTTGTCTCGCCACAGTCAAGCTCTAGATGGAGTCAAATTTTGATGACATAATGTGTATTTCTCTGAAATAAATTTCCAATGGGCTATCACATGCCTAAAATGGAGGTCGTATGAAAAGGTTATGACCCCGAGAAGTTGAGGTACCAACTTACCCATAGGGGCCCACATGAATTTTGACATTTCACCTCCTAGGGTTAGGTTTTTGGATTTCTAGGGTTTTGGAATTCAAGAATAATATCAAAAATGCCTCTAGAGCGTCATTGTAAGTCATTTTGATCATATGGATGTGCATAACAACCACATCTCTCCTCAAAGATAGCTACCACCATTCTAGAAAGTGTTTCAGTTCTACAGTTTCATCCTATTTCATTATTCAATAGAAGATATTGTTCACTGGATATCTGTGTTATTATTCATATATCAATGTTTTATTTATTCAGTCTATTAATCAGTTCATTCTTCTCCTAAATCTGGATCACTTATTTCCATAGCATACATATTATATTTTATTTGTAGTCATTCATGGATACTTCTACCTTGTGGCATTTCCCATCACATGACATAGTCATATTTCCTATGATAGAGACATGAAATTCATAGTTAGGACAAATAAATATGTTTAATTTCCTTGATATCATTGTATATATAAAGTTATGTGAACTCCCACTATCTATGAGAATTGTTACTTTAGTTTTCTTAACATATCCATAAACTTTAATAGTTTGGGGTTGAGAAATACCCATCATTGTGATGACAGAGATTGTCGAACTTGCATTTTAATTTCCTAACTCATGGGAACTTTGTGCGTCTTAATTATTTGTTTCTTCATCATATGAATATATGTCCCTTTACTCCTCATCCTTTCACTACCACTCTTGTCTATTTCATAATGAAAAAACATTTTTTCCTTGCACTTATGGCCCGGTTTCCAATTAGGGGTGTTACATTTAAAACATTAGTCTTTATCTTGTCTCATATCTAGTGGCAGTGTCCTTTTGTGAGGGTGAATGTATTTGGAGCTAGAGTATTTGAGTGAGTTCCATGATATCTTTTGATATTATTTAAGTTTATTTTCAGTGATTTTGGATTTTTGACAAGATTTCTCAATATCCTTAATGTCAAGTAATTCGAGCTCATTTCAGATATTTTCCTTCAACCCTGATAAGGATATTTGAAGTAACCAATCATAAGATATATTAGGGACATGGGTGGATATCACATGTATATCCTGAAAAAACATTCTCCATCGTACTGGACTATTTTAATCAGGTGAGTTTAGCAAAAAAAGCCTTTTCTTCTGTGTCGATAAAACATAGGAAGAATTTAGTTTCTATTACAACCCAGTCTCTTGCTAGAGATTTGAATTTTTCTCTCCACCATAAGAACCATTCATGTGAAAATTCCTCCAGATGTATAGATGGGACATCGATTTTTTCTTCATTATTATAAATTCGGTAATACCTAAAGTATTGTTCGATTTTATTTACCCATCTTGTTGCTTCTATTTTATTCAATCGATCAATTTTGGAACAATAATGTTTCCCGTGGGCATGCCATGATTATATATCCCCATGTTGGCTTGGTAGTGTGATTGGGAAGGAATCCAATGTGAAGTTGAATTACCAGGGCTTCTATTCCTATTCACTATTTATTCGAGCTTGACTATCATGTTGTTGTAATTTCTACTACACTCGTATGGAGGAAGTGTTTTCATTTGATTATCCTCCTCTCTTCTCTAGTTCTCCGGTATTTTTTTCATATCTCTTCATTGTTTTTTTTTTTACAAGAATGGTTATGTTGCATTAATCGACTTTCTGGCAAGCCAGAATCAGAAAGTTACATATGTGAAGAGGGTTGGTGACCTCTAACAGTGCTGCCAACCTTCTTGTGGATGTCTTGGGAAACCAATCCCATCTGCTTATTGAGCTAATTCGAGAAAATGACAAAAATTGCATACATGAGTAAATTCTCACAAATTGTGAGCATAGTAGAAGACAGAAGCAAAGCATTAATCCGAGGGGGATGAAGATTTCCCCTTAATGTAGGGATCCAGCTTTTTCTGGGAACCTAAAGAAATGTTGGAGGCCGCCTCCTTTTCTCTGCACGCTTTATTGGTCTTTCGCCCTCGGGTAAGGGGTGGAGACGGAACTGAGTTGTCGTCAGGTTCAGAAGTTTCCATAGAGCCGCTAGTGGGGACTGAAATAACTAGACCTACAGAGGCAGGGGGTTCCGGAACTGAAGCCCTAGTTTCTTTTGCTGCCATTGTTTCTGGGGGGTTGGAATCCGGAGGGCTATCATCTGTCGGGGGATTTGCCATAATTGTTGTTACTTCTGGCTCTCGGGCTTCATCATCCTTCAGTGCATCAAAGCTGTTTTTATTTTCTAGAGATGCCTCTGCCGTATGGGTGACCTTTGGGGCTTGGGCTATCAGGTCCTTTCTCCTTCGCTACCTTCGTCGGTTAGTTACTGGCTGAAAATCATCTTCTTTGACTGGTCCTGGCTCCTCAGAGGATTTGGGGCATCTTTTTGCGAAATGACCGTAAGCATGGCACCGGAGGCACTTAAATGGAATTTGCTCGTAGTCCAGCTCTTGGATATGGAACCATTCTCCCAGTGAGAGCTTAATGGCGTCCGAAAGTCCTTTCTCAATATTAACCTCAACACAAATACGAGTGCAGGTAAACTGATCCCCCTTCGGCTCCTCACTATCCAAGTAATGCCCAAGCTTATTTCCAATGTCCTCCAGCAAACTTAACCCCCAAAGATGTAAGGGAAGGTGAGGCAGCCTAACCCATACAGGGGCTGCTGTGATCTCGGCTCTGGGGTTGAATTCAAGAGTCCAGGGGGCTAAGAATAGCCCTCTCGGCCCCATGAAATAGGGTCCAGATCTGAAAACTAGATCACGGTCCACTTTCCTCGTGAAGCTGAAGACAAAAAAAAACCTGCCTACTGTGCACAGAGAAACTTCTCCCTGTATCAGCGTCTTCCAACGTTCATCCATCCATGCCTCCATGGTTTTGGGGCTTGGCCACAACCCCGTAAACTTTCCGATGAGGGAATTTTCTGCTAGAAGGAGGGCAAGCTTGCAAGGGTCCTCTGGAGATAGCTCCAGAGAAGGGATCTCCTCCATCTTCTTAACAAACTTAGACGAGAGAGAAGGCTTGGATTTAGGTCCTGCTGAGCGGACTAACGTTTTGAAAGATTCCAATGGATCTTTTTCCAACTCGGCATTCGGGATTGGGGCCATCGTAGTAGACGGCGACCACCAGCAAGCAAGAGGCGGAGCAAGTCGCAGAGGTCACACGCATGCCAAATCTTGGTCACTGCTTCAGTCGAAGACTCGCCCCTGCACAATCCAGACGCATGCCCCACTGAAACGCATTGATCCATGGCCCTGTAAACCCTGGTCACTGTTAGGCGCGTCCTTGCGACGGAGACCACTACCGCTGCTCCAAAACACGTGCAAATCTCTCAGGCAGGATGCTGAAACACCAATGCGCGGCCCTGGAAGCTAGACCACGGCTCCAATCGCAAGCAAGAATCTTGGGGACACAGGCGAATCATTGGAAATGTCGATCCGTGGCCCTGGATGCTCGGCTGCTGCAATCCGCGTCCCTGCACTCGTACACCAGAGCGAGGCGGCTAGGGTTTGGGCCCGAGCCGCGAAGACTCATCTCGCCTCATCTTCCCGTAAGTCTTCTCTTGAAAAGTAAAAGACTTATATCTCTTCATTGTTGTGCAAAGGTAAAGATTCTTTTAACCTTGTATTTTACTTTTATATTAATAATTTAATACAAAGTAATTACATATTAATTCCCAATTTTTAAACACTCTTTATGAAATACTTCTCCTTCT
>ML782716.1:0-16649 GCA_009831015.1 Picea engelmannii
CTTAACAATTTTAAGGATTTCAATGTTTCAGAACCAATACGATTGCAACGTTTCATGACTTGATTCTATCATGTATAATGATGCGAGATTACTATTTAATCAAGAGCACCAATCCCTCTATGTATCTTGACATTGGTGGTGTTGATTGTTGAACTCATCTATCATGACCTTAATAAAAATGTACCCTTCACTCAAACCAAAACCATTGATTAGGCATGTTAATATTTTTAGCTAATTTCAATGCTTGGATTAGCCATTTTCATCAAAATTGGAGGGTGTTGACTTGAGTAGCAACATGGTGGATGGACTTAGATTCGCAAGTAGCACCAAGCACTAGTATTGATGTCCCTAGAGGATCAAGGTAGATGTTAGAGGAGGAGGTAGAGCGTGTTATTGATGATGAGGATCCTAATATAAGAGACAACTTTGATGATATGTAGTTATTCATTGTAGCATGATGTCTTTTGGACTCTAGAGGCTATTTAGAGCTTTAATGTTTATGTATTTTGATTCATAAATGTATCACACTTGGGAGCCATTTTTCTATATTCACCCTTACATTCTATATACATGAGAAAACATTACATATTTGGTGTTTAATTGTTTAGATTTATATCGATGTGCATGAAGACATACATTTTTAAATTAAAATTTGCATGGTTTATGTATTTTTTAGAAGACTAGTTCTTCAACTCGATTCTCTTGCTAAATTTGGTTTGATCCCAATCTAATCCTTGGTTGGTTTCACTTCTAGTTTTGATAATTATAAGTTCAATGTCCATCCTATAGCTTGGAGACTTTGGACCTAGGTTCAAATACATACCATCTTAGGAAAGTTCTTCTATTTATGCATTGGTTCTTTGAATTATATGATATTTAACTACACATTGCTTATCTACTAAGAATCATGCTTGTTTCTAATCTATGCTACATTATAAAGGATTTTTGTGCCATAATCACTATTATTCCTACTGTTGGATTTGTTGTTAATCAATATTTCATAATTTCTCTACTCATTATTTTTCCAAGTAACATATCCCGAGGGAAACCTCCCAGATACTTCCCTTCATTTCAAGGATGGTTCCCATGGTAAACCATAGATTATTTAGGGAAGAATTCCAGTCAACAACCCATGGATATTTCATATATAACTCATCAATAATCGACTCACTAAGAGAAAACATGTCACAAAGTGGGATTTGAAACCAAGTGGGGAGTGTAACAAATTTTCCTCACAACCACTTGAGCTACACCTAATTGACAATTTCTCTACTTAACTTTCTATTGATATTGCTCAAATTATTGTTGTCACTATTGAATCTGTATTGGTATAGTTGAATATCTTGATGTTATTATACTAAAACCATCTATCAGAATGATATTCATCCAATGTTAGTGCATTTCTTGCATCCATAATAGTTTCGGTTCATAGTAGTGGTATCAAAGAACTTTCATGGCCTCATGCTTAAGGCCCTTCATTCATTGATAGTGATCATGTGTAGAATTGAATGAGGATATTGAAGTAGTGATGGAAAATAGGGTCATTGAAATAGTGATGGACAATAGGATCATTTTATACATTGGGATTAGAAAAGAGAGGAAAACCATAATGACCATGAGTAGAACCCATTTTCAGGAAATTTTAATGGATGAGCAGACAATCATGAGAATGAAGATGACTAAGAAAATGTAGAACATAACCACATTAACTAAAGGTTACTTGAGAGAATTCCCACTTGTAAGCTTGATGGTTTGAATGAAAATATCAAACCAAGGTCTTGAATAGGAAAACTTTCCCATTTCTTTAGATTGAATCCTATGAGAGATAATGTGTAAAAATCAATGTGCCACTTTGCACCTTTGTGGGTTAGCATATAATTAGTGGAAAACCATGGAATGGGAATCAAATGAAGGAGATAAACCAAAGATATACTCTTGGGACCAATTTGTGACTACATTTCATTATTGTTTTGAAGTCTATACCCAAGAAGGTGATTTCTTGGCCTTTAAAAACACGAAACAACAAGGCATTGTAGTACGCTAATCTAAAGAATTTTTTGAAGCTAGCTTACTTAAACGGATAATATTTCTCCCCAGTGTGTAGATACCATGCATATTGATAAATTAATAGAGTCTACCAAGAGGATTTTTAAGGTGTCAAAGATTTATACTATTGAGGATGCCATTCAACAAATACAAGTCTACTTAGAGGTCCCCACAAGTTGTTGGCAACAAACTATTCCTCCAAGCCCCCTTTGGTAGCAAAGCTATAACCTAAAGGTAAAGTAAAACCTAAAATTCCTCTTACCTATCCTAAAGGTAGAGTGGTAGGCCTTGCTATCATTATTGATTTACAATCAAAAGGATTTGTTTTGATTGCAAAGAGAAGGGGTTCGAAAGACAAGAATGTAGGACTCCTAACAAGATTCACATGATTGAGCTTGTCTGTAAAGAATAACTAGAAGTGGTTGGCTGTGATCAAGAGGATGTAGTGGAGACTGAGGAGGAAAATTCTAATACAAAGGGATAAGAAAAACAAGAGCTCCAACCATGCCACTTGTTGCCATGCTGGGAATTACTCATATTGAACTTTGAGAATAAAAACACAAAGGGAAGAATCACATGATTATCATTGATTTTGACAACACTCGCGACTTCATGTTCCAATTTAGTGTCACATGTAGGTCTAAGAGTATTACCAAATTTCCAAGTACTAACAACCAATGACATTATGATGGATTTCAAGGGGATTTCCAAAGGGATAAATTATAGTTGCACAACTATGAATAGAGTTTTGATTTTTATGTTGCAACCTTAGTAAGGGATGATATGGTATTGCAACATAATCACCGAAGACCTTGGGTGAATTCTACATGAAGCTTGATGAGTTGTACAATAAATTCTGACAAGGATAGTAGTGGATCATTGTCTAAAGGATGGAACTAGGTGCAAATTGATTGATCTTAGCACATGCTATAGCCAAATATATTGCTCATGAGGACTTGTGTTTCATTTTTCAATTTAATGCCACGAAAGACCTACATGTTAAGGTAAATGAAAAAATGCATGGAAGATATAAGGAATCATAGGCATTAATTGACAAGTTGAAAATGAATCCAATGACTTACTTCTCGGGGTAACACTAGATCGAGGATAATACCATGTCACTGAATTGAAACTAGGGTCCAAACTAGTTATTTTCCTCCTTCAAATATCCCAAGTTGTGCAAGGATGAGATAGAAAAAAAGTTCAATAATTTTTGGATATTTATAGTAATTATTGAGGATGAGTACCCAAATATATTTTTAACACTTTCTGTTGTTCATTTGATGTAAATACTACTGAAATATATCAATAACATTGCATGGGTTGGGAAAATAGTGAATGGATGAACGAATATGGAAAGTTACATTGTTAGTCATTCAACATCTATAGAAATCTACATGATATGACACCTTGCCACTTCTTTGATGTGCAAATACTATATTTGCTTCCACCTTTATTATGTTGTAGCACCTCTTAAAAGTGCACCACACACTTAGAGAGGTGATAGTTTCCCTTAATTAGCAAAGGTAGAAGAGGGCCCATTTTGGTGATAGTAAATAGGTTAAGGGCCTTGTCATTGATCACATATATGATGATTCAATCACATATATGATGGTTCTTGGTGGCATCTAGAGAATATAATGAGAATGATTACTCTTATTGTCAATGACCTTTGCATTGTGATAATGATAAACCATGCTTAGGGGATGTATATAAGGGCCTTGATTGGATGATGGATAAAATTCATCAAATTATGTTTAATGAACATTTGATGATTGATAGTGGAGATAGGATATAGTGTGGGATCTTAGTATCACAAATGAAATATGCTTCACAAGCTTCTCCATTTAGTTGTTTTTTAGATCATATCCAAATGGTTTCATAAGAAACCAAAGGAAGGTGAAGAGGTTATGCCAAATTGGAATGCCTTCATTAATAGGTGTGGAATTCATTATGATCACACTGTCGTACATGCTAAGCTGGGAAAATATTTGAGATCAAAGGGCCCCTTTGTAGATTAGGATTGTGTATAATAGGACTAGACTTGGAATCATAGAATTTTGGGAGTATTTTGGAGTCGATACTCCCTTGCTTTGTTTCTTAGCTATTTATATAATTAACAAGTACTTCCAAACCAAACTTGATCTTCTATTTTAAAGTCAAAATTTTATGTGCATTTCTTTATTCACGTTTATATTATTAAATTTTAATCAAACAATCTTCATTTCACTTCATAGGTGACAAGTTCATCAACATGTGAACAAAATTGGAGTGAGTATTCCTTCAACCATTATATGAGAAGGGATCACATAACCTTAGAAAAAGATTAATATTTGGTGCATGTTCGCTCAAATATTTTCTTTATATCATGACAACACACCAAAGAAATATGTTCCCTTATAGGCTATTCTCTAAGCAGTTATTCTCTCCTTGCCCAAATTTCTTCTCCGCACCTGAGGAAATCTATATGAAAAGTAGGAAGAAGTATTATAAAATGTAAGGGATAAAATGATCCCAAAATTGTGCATCCATGCTAACATTAGTAATATTCATTCCTTCCCCCCATATCAACAACTAAGGTCAACTGAAAGAAATATCCCAATAGGAGGGGCCTTGCTGTGGACATAATAAGGTTGGAAGGAAATAGACTACTAGATTGACCCTATCGACTTGTTTGATTTGTTTGAACTTTCCCTTCCTTAATTCCTTGAATGATCTGATAAATATGAGCTAACTACATTGTTAGACCCACTAGGATATATGACTGTGATAGTTCTCAAGATGATGGTGATGTTGAGTTACCTTTTGAGGCATTGTAGCTGCATGTGGAAGAGATGTTAGAAGTATATAGTCATAATACTATTGATGCTAGTCAAAGTAGTGCCTTTGGACATTTCACTCCAGTAGAGAAAACATATGAGATGGAATTCAAATATTATCCTTATGTACATGCCCATTGATTTATGAATTGATTTATCATCTAATTAGTGATTTTTTTGATATTTACATTTGCAAACATTCTTTTATGTGTACAAATCATGATATTGAGGATCAAGTGTTTTTTGTTAAGAATATGTGATATGAATTGAATCATTATATTTATCTATCTTGATTCTTTCAGAGTGGAAAAATTTGGAGGAGTCAACTTGCAGGGTCATTTTAAGGGCAAGTCCCAGTTTGGAAAATTGGGGTTTGAAAGCTTCTGGATCCATTTTGAGGCATCAAACAACATTTTTTTGGGTAAAAAATTTCGTAGCATAGCTTATGCCCCATAGTTCTATTCTACACATTGATACCTTTCAAATGGTGCAAAAATCATGTCAATTTGAGATCGTATGCCAAAGTTATTCCTCTCTGAAGTTGACCTATCGTATTAACCACCATGGTACGAGAGGATGCCACGTCAACCGCGATTACTCATGCATATGGTGCTAGACATGTTAGGGATTTCAATAATATTCTAGAAGGTCCAAAACCTTATCACAATCGAGGGTTGAGTAAGTTAAAACCCTAAACCTAGACGACTACCGGGGTATGTTAAATACCATGCTGCTAGGAGGAGAAGGGGTTCCATTCTATGCTATTATATGTTGTTCCATAGTAGAGAAGAAAAAATGGGAGTGGGAAAATTAGAGAGGATAATGGAGGATACTAATTTTTTGTAGTAGTCTAATAGGCCACAAGTCTCAGGTGACTCCATAGAGAGTTCCCTCTCCTTTGTACTTGCATTATTTCCATACCAGAGAAAAGAGAGCATAGTAGCCTCACTTTCTAGTTGGGTTTTCTCCTGTAAGGGTTTCCCAGAGAAAATATTTGTGTTATTTTATGAATGGTGTGTGATTTTATTTTACATTTCTCTGTTTTCTACATTTTATCTATTTCATGCATAAACAAAAAATCAATAACTAAAGATTCTAGAATCTAAATGAATTTAACCTTCATAGTGTAAATTTCAGCTTTATTTATCAAATCTATTGTAATGAAATGTTCTAGTGGAATATCCACAAAACTTTACATATCATATTGGTACCAGAGCATGTTTCTTTTGGGTATTTGTGGGAAGTTGCAGGATCCACAAATCTTTTTAAGATGAAAGTTGTAGAACCCTAGCCATGGCTAACGAGTCTATTCATACAAACCCTCAAGATCTAATGATGGAGAGATTTGAGAGGATAGAAGATCAATTCGTTGACATATCTTGCAATATGTCCCTCCTCATGGAGAATCTGGTAATAAAACTCAGACTATTCGTAGAAGGTGGAGGCTCGAATTCAGAGATCAGATCAAGTGTGAAGTCAGGGGATATCAAAGACCTAGAAAAGGAGTTGTGGAAAGAACCCGAGAAAGAGAAGCCAAGTTATAGTACCATAAATCCTTCACAGTCCCTATTCAAGATGGAAGCGAAACTGGACATAAATACATACCAAGGTGAGATCGATGCATTAAAACTAAATCATTGGTTGCAACAACTAGAATTTAATTTCAATGATTGATGCATTAAAACCGAATCATTGGTTTCAACAACTAGAACTTTATCTCAACATTCACGATATAGATGAAGAACACAAGATATAATTTTCAAGACTAAAGTTAGAGGGCCATGATTTAACTTGGTGGGAAATACACACTAAAACACTTAGGCTGGAGGGTGATTTGCCAATAACTAGGTGGGAGGACCTAAAATCCCTCATCAAGTCCCACTTCTACCCTATAGAGTATGTATATGACCAATGGATTTAGTGACACTACTTTAGGTAGAAGTAAGGACATAGTGTACATGAGTACACCATTGAGTTAAAAAAGATGGCCATCATGTTGGGTATCTCTCCCAAGATCCCATATGTAATCCTCAAGTATTTGGGGGGTCTACATAGTCATTTGCGAAAGAAAGTGATGCTTTTCAAGGCAAGGATAGTGGATGAGGCATGTATATAGGAACAATATCTAGAAAACGTAGGCCACAAGAAAGGGAAACCAAACGGTTCGAAGCAAAAAGAGCACCAGGAAGCTTCCAAGGAGGGTAATAAGAAGTGGAGAGGGGTAAAGGATAAGAAGATAACAACCAATGCACATTAGTGCAAGGATCCTAATAACCATTGTAACCATTGCAATATTGATGGTCACACTAAGGGAAAGTGCTGGAAACTACATCTAGAGTTGAACCCGAAGAACCACAAGAAGGAAACAAAGAAAAAGAATCTTCTAGCCATGGATTCGAGCAATTAGTTTGAAAGTAGCTCATATGTGGATGATAATATTTTCTGCACATCAATGTAGAAGGAGTTGAATCTGAGTATCCTTCATCACCAAGAAGAGAAGGAGATGAACACACTATTCCACATCAAGATTCAGATCAAGACGACCAAGATAGATGATTTGTTCAACTTCGGTTCATAGGATAATGTTATTGTAGAAGATTTGGTCGAAAAGATTGGATTGGAGTCTCACGATCATCCTATCCCATATCCATTGGGATGGGTAAACAAGGATGCAAAGATCAAGTTAATGAAACATTGTAAGATTAAATTTTCTATAAGTGCTGATTTTATTGATGAAGTGGAATTGGACGTAGTACCACTTGACATATGTGGAGTAGTGTTTGGAATCCCCTCCATGTATATATGGGATGCAATCTTCATACAGAGAACCAACTGGTACCAAGTAATCAAGGATGGGAAGTCCTACATTGTTGACACACATAAAGGGAATTCAAATATCTCACTGGTAAGTGCTAACCAAGCTAGGAATTTGATTATTTCCAGTAAGAAATATGTTTTACTTTTCTTAAGAGAAAATCAGTCTGATCATGAGTCAATAAGAGTAAAGGAATCCCTAGAGGGGTATACTAAAGAGAAGAAACATCAGTTGGAGGAGTTTCTACATGCATATAGGGGAGTTTTCCAGGATCCTAAACGGATACCACCTAAGAGGGAATTGGAAAATGAAATCCAATTATTTTCAAACTCCCCCTTGCTGAATATTAAGTTGTATAGACAATCCATTATGGAAGCAAACAATGTAAATAAGAAGTTGTAGTAGTTGTTGGAGCAAGGTGTGATTCTACCAAGTGCCCGACCTTGTGGGTCACCCATCATAATTGTGCCCAAGAAGGATGATACTTGGTGAATGCGTATCGATTATAGAGAATTGAACAAGATTACATTGAAGAATTGATACCCTTTTCCCATGATTGATGATCTGTTGGACCAACTGCAACATGCCAAGTACTTCACTAAGATGGATTTTAAATCAGGATATCACTAGGTATGAGTCAAAGATGAAGATACTTGGAAGATTGCCTTCAAGACAAGAGAAGGATTGCATGAGTGGTTGGTTATGCCATTCGGTTTATGCAACACACCAACTACATTTATGAGAATAATGAATGATGTTTTACACCCTTATCTAGATTCATTTGTTATTGTCTATTTGGTGTTCGACAACACAGGTATTCCAACAGAGGACGAACACCTTCAGTAACCACTCACATAACCAGATCAAAGATCAACACACCGATGTTTTCATGTGGTAAAACCCCTACGGGGAAACATCCATAGCCCCAGCCAACGCGGCCACTTGGAGCAGTTTATTAATGCAAAGAAAAATATTACAAAGAGATTTTACAAGAGAGTTTCTCACAATCGATCTTCGGCAAATGACCCTCCATGCTCTTTAAATAGAGATCATGGACCAATCGAGTGTTAAGCCACAGATCAATGGCCGTTAAGAACGAGGAGAGTATGAACCGTCGGATCACTCTATGTCGGGAACATATCGTGACCGTCGGATTGCCTAACTACAAATGCATACTAATGCATACTAAAGAAACACACTTTTACCTAACGACATATTGGACCAAGTAGATCTTAACTAACTCCTAAGTGTCTAAATATCCTAACATTTGGATGATATACTGGTTTATGGTTCTACCTGAGAGGAGCACATATCACATCTTATGCAGGTGTTATAGACCCTAAAGAAGCACTAGCTGCTGACCAATATCAAGAAATGTGAGTTTTCTCAGTAGTCTTTAGTGTATATGGGGTATGCGATTGGTGGAAGCAAGCTCAAGATATATCCCACCAAGATGGAGGCCATC
This sequence comes from Picea engelmannii, assembly GCA_009831015.1. Classification (NCBI taxonomy): domain Eukaryota; kingdom Viridiplantae; phylum Streptophyta; class Pinopsida; order Pinales; family Pinaceae; genus Picea; species Picea engelmannii. The sequence continues at coordinate 9,146 of ML782716.1, forward strand.
ATGAAATGGCTAGTTCATACAAATTGCATAGAAATCATGAGCTTTGTTAGGGAAACACAATACTTGTGAAAGTTCATAGCTTTGTTTTCAATAGTAGCTGCACCACTCCATGCAATAACAATGGGCAATAAGAGTTTCCAGTGGGGGAAGAATCAAGAGAAGGAATTTAATGACTTGAAAAGAAATACCAATAAAGAAAATGTGCTCATGCTACGAAACTTGTAGAATCCCTTCAAAGTGGATACAAATGCAAGTGGGTATGCCATGGGAGAAATACTAATGCAAGTGGGTATGCCATGGGAGAAATACTAATGCAAGGAGGAAGTCCCGTCTACTATCATTCTGAAGTATTTCATGGGGAAGTCCTCAAATAGACTACCTACAACAAGGATATCTATGCCTTGGTACAAGTTGTCAAAAAGTGGAAGAACTAATTCTAATGGGAAAGAAAACCATCATCCACATAGATCACCAACCACTCTAGTATTTGGAGGCTTAAAGTAAGTTACATCAAACTAGGAACAAATGGATGATATTCTTACAACAATTTCATTTGGTCATAAAGTATAATAAGTGTAGCAAAAACAAGTTGGTAAACATGCTTTCATGGCCACCCACATCCAATATCACAACTTTGGGAACTCTGATGCACATGGAGCATTTTACCCATGATGCATACAAAGAGGCATGCATAGAATATTGGGACTTCAAGGAGGTGTTTCAACAGCTATAAGGCCAAATTCATATAGAAGAAGGTGACACCAAGGATGACTATCATTTCTAGAATGGCCTACTCTACATTCTTGACAAGATTTGTGTTCCTAAAGGTGAACGATCATAGCTTATCAGAGAGGCTCACACCTCCAAGGTTGTAGAACATTTTGGTGTTGGGAAGACAATTTCCAACTCATATAGGTATGTGTATTGGCCCATAATGCAAGAAGGTGTAACACAATATATTAGAGGATGTATATTTTGTTGTACTAGTAAACCCAACAATAGGAAGCAAGGTCTATATCATCCCTTACGAGTACCCACTAGACCTTGGGAAAGCATTTCCATGAATTTTGTGGGTGGTTTACTAACCATGTGGAAGGGACAAGACTATTTATTTATGGTAATTGACAATTTCAGAAAAATGTGCATTTTCATGCCTTGTAAAAAGACCATCAAGGGACATGAAGCAACAAACTTGTTGTTTGAATAGGTTTGGGTGCACTTTGGGATACAAAGGAGCATCATATCAGAAAGGGACAAGAAATTTCTCAGTGCCTTCTGGACTATATTGTGGGAGAATATGGACACTAAGATCAAGAGGTATACAACATTCCATCCATAGATAGATGGGCATACATAAGTATTCAATAGGATTTTGGTGAATCTTTTGAGGGGTTACAATTAAAAGCATCCAAAGACCTGGGATGAAAATATAATCTATATACAACATTCTTATAATAAACAAATCCACACTTCTACTAGTAATTCCCCTTTTGAAACTTGTTTTGGGTATTTTTTCCCTTCACCCTTGGATGTTGTTTATGGACAACAAGGAGGACTGAGGAACACACCATGAGAAAAACATTAAAAGAAGAGAAGTTTGTCGAGTAGATCACACAGATCCATTTTCAAGTACATGAGATGTTGAAGAAGTCACAAGAAAATAACAAGGCTAAACATGACCAGTACAAAACATAGATAACATTTAGAGCAGGAGACAAAGTATGGTTACAACTGAATAAGGAAATACTACATGGTCCTGGTAATAATATCAAGGCTATGTAGTATGGTCTTTTTGAGGGATTGTAAAAGGTGGGATATAACGCCTACAAAATCAGTTTAGCCCCATACATGCACATTTAATTAGTAGTGAATGTGGAGAATCTAAAACTCTATGAGCCTTCCATGTTGGATTTGGAGGATGAGCAAGTCCTACCTTCCATAGAGGACTTAACACTAGATGCTTAGGTAGATTTGGCAGAAGAAACATTTTTTCAAAAGAGGTCTAGTACTGCAAGATAGGGGAAACATGACCTTTGGTAGATTGTGCTGAAAGGACAACTTCGAGGAAAAGAAAGGTAGTACTCTAGAGAGAAGGTAGAGGAAAAATTTCCTCACCTCATTCAGTAAAGATTTTGGGGACCAAAATCCTCCCCAAATGGGGAGGTATGATACAGATTGGATCGTTATATTATTTTTCATCTATCTTGATGCTTTCAGAATGGAAAAAATGATCCAGGTGGATATCGGTGGCCACCCACCTGTTCCAACTGGCTCAAAACAGTGTTATGGCAACTTACTATTTTTAGCATTTTTTTTCGGTTCCTACACTTTTGGGGCCATTTTGAGGTACTAAATGAAGTTTTTTCTATATACAACACCTCAATTCTAGTTGAAGGCTCTAATTAAGTCCCCAAAATGAATCTCCTCGACAATACCTTTCCAACAAGCTATCATTTCCCCCAAACGGAGAGCGTATGCCAAAGTTACGCCCCCGGGAAGTTGATACACCAAACTACCCAAAATGGGGTCCACAAAACTGTTGGCTTTTTATCTTCTAGGGTTAGGGTTTTGGATTTTCTTTATGTTAAAAATGCCTTTAGAGCCTCATTGTAATCCATTTTCTTGAGAATACGAGTATTCGTCACATCTCTTCTTAGAGATAAGCTGCCAACATTCTAGCAAGTCTTTCACTCTGTATTTTTACAGTCTTTGTACATTTCACTCATTAATAGAAATTGTGTATTACTGTATCTCTGTGTTTATGGTTGCATCTCTGATATATTTCTGTTATATTATTGGATATATGAGACATCTCTGTACATTTCTTTATTATATCTCCTCTCTCATTTCATGCCGAAAATAATCTGGATCAATGGTATCAGAGCAGGATGCCCTTGATCATTTTTTAGTGCATGTCCCCAAAGAAGTTTGAATATAGAAAGTTGGGTCTCGAGATTGTCTCCCTTAAGGAAAATTGCTCTCACACACCCAAGAAACCCTCCATGGTGGAAGAAAAGAAAAAACGACGGAGTAGAAGATTCTATCAATGTGTTGCTTGAGCAAGCTCTCACACGACACATCCTTCAACACCTGTCGATAACAACAGACACATCTTCATCAAGCATCCACTTTGGAATCACTTCTCCTTTCAAGGTATAGGTTAATTTTGATATTCCCGTATTTTAAGGTCAGATAGATGCGGATGTCCTAGACAAATGGTTAAATATTCTATAAGGTTATTTCTCTATTCACCATTTTTTCGACAGGGAAAAGATCACCTTCGCACTCCTTAAGGCTCTCCCCCATGTCAAACATTGGTGGGAAACTTATTGGGAGAAAATTTCCACAAAGGATTTTGGAATATATGGGGCCGATCCCACTTGCGATTGTTTTGTGGATGCGGTCAAGGAACAATATTACCATGTTGGAAACTATGAAGACCAGTACATGAGATGGACCACACTGCGGCAAGAGAGGGGCCAAGCAGTGCTGGAGTTCACCAATACCTTCCATACCTTGCAATCCAAGCTGGGTATCAAAGACTTCGAGCAACATTTGGTTCTGAAATACCGCGGGGTTGTACACATATACATCCAAACTGAAATGGATTTTCTTGATATCTCATCACTTGGTGTTGCGTATCGATATGCTGTTAAACTCGAGTAGAAATTTAAGCACCAGAACAAACAAGATTTTGGGTCTGCAAATCTGCAACAACCAAAGTATGATAAAGACGAACCTAACAAATAGCCTCCCGAAAACCAATCCAAGCCACAGGAAAAGAAGGGTCATGGAAAGACGAAGAAGGACACCATAAAATGGTGTGTTTTTGACAAATGCCCTTGGTACAACACCGATGAATGTCACTCAAACAATCATTGGTGGCTGAGATCAAAGACAAGGAGTCGAACCCTGATTCATAATCTGATTCAGAAAATAATGGTAGAAGAAAAATCATCGATGCATACCCCACTGCTATTGTCGCGACTGCAACAATTCAACCAGAAGAACCAACAGATCTTGAAGAAGGGGAGTGCCTTTTTCATTTACAGATGTGGGTGAAGGGGACCCCACTTTATTTTATTGTTGATAGCGGAATCCAGAAAAACCACATCTCAACAGAGGTCGTCAAACAGTTGAGATTGCGACAACACTGCACCTGCAACCATACAACATCGGGTGGCTTCGCCAGGGATGATATCTTCGTGTTATTCAACAATGTCGATTGACATACAACATCCAACCCTTCAAGGATGAGGTATTATGTGATGTTTCCCCATTGGATGTTTGTGATGTTCTCTTGGGCCAACCATATATGTGGAAGCTCCATGATATCTATGAGTCTCGACCCCATAGTGTCATTATTACTTTGGGGGGTCATATCTATAGGATACCAGAGGTATTTCTGACTATTGTACCACCTAAAAAGTGCCACAAGGTAGTATCTCTTACTAAAAAATTCAGCTTCTTCACAATATGTTCAAAAGGTGAACATAAAGACACTACAACCACTACAGACTTGGTCCAAGTACCTTCTATCCAACAAAAAAAGGTCGACAAGATTGCAATAAAGCATAAATATTACTTCTACACACATGAACCTCATGTAGCCGTAATGGTTAAAAATTTCCAACCCTTCCAGCCACAGGTTCATGACAACCTTCAACAATATAAGCATTGCAACTTCTCCAGTAAGGCAAGCAACTCATCAATATGAAAATTCAGTAAACACTTTTCCCTCTCCCCAGGGAACTCAATGCAATGGAGACCATTTATTCCTAAGGATGGAGGATTGATCTAGGTGGATATCGGTGGCCACTCACCTGATCTAACTGGATCAAAACAGTCTTCTAACACCTTACTATTTTTATCATTTTTTGGTTCCTACACTTCCCGAGCCATTTTGAGGGCCTAAATGAATTTTTTTCGGGATCGAGCACCTCAATGAAAGACAAAGTCTTTGATTGATCACCCAAAATGAATCTCCTTTACGATACCTTTCCAATGAGATATCGTGCACCCCAAATGGAGATTGTATGCCAAAGTTACGCCCCCGGGAAGTTGATACACCAAACTACCCAAAACAGGGTCCACAAAATTGTTGCCTTTTCATCTTCTGGGGTTAGGGTTTTGGATTTTATTTATGTTAAAAAGGCCTTTAGAGCCTCATTTTAATCCATCTTCTTGTGAATGTGAGTATCCATCACATCTCTTCTCAGAGACAAGCTGCCACCATTCTAGCGAGTCTTTCACTCTGTATTTTTACAATCTTTGTACATTTTTGCTCATTAATATAAATTGTGTATTACTGTATCTTTGTGTTTAAGGTTGCATCTATGATATATTTCTGTTATATTATTGGATATCTGAGACATCTATGTACATTTCTTTATTATACCTCCTCTCTCATTTTGTGTCGAAAATAATCCAGATAAAAAAATAGAGGAATCAACTTGCGGGGTCATTTTAATTGCAGGTCCCAGTTTTGAAAATTGGGGTTTGAAACCTTCCAGATCCATTTTGAGGCATCAAACAAAATTTTTTGGGGTCAAAACTTTCTCAACATATTTTTTACCTTGTGTTGCTATTCTACACATTGATACCTTTCTAACAGTGCAAAAATTGCGTCAATCAGAGCTTGTATGCAAAAGTTATGCCTCCTGCAAGTTGACTTATCGTGTTGACCAACATGGTACAAGAGGATGCCACGTCGGCCACCATTACTCATGCATATGGGGATATCCATGTGAGGGATTTCAATAAGATTCTAGAAGGTCCAAAATCTTATCACAATTGAGGGTTGAGGAAGTCAAAACCCTAATCGTAGATGACTATAGGGTTATGTTAAATACCAGGCCACTAGGAGGAGAAGGGGCTCCATTCTGTGTTATTGTATTTTGTTTTATAGTAGAGCATAACAATTAGGAGTGGGAAAATTAGAGAGCATAACATAGGGGGATAATGTTCTGTATCACCCTAATAGAACACAAGTCTCAGGTGACTCCATAGAGAGTGTCCTCTCCTTTGTAATTGCATTATTTCCATACTAGAGAAAAGAGAGCAGAGAAACCTCACCTTCTAGTCGGGTTTTCTCCCACAACGGTTTCCCAAAGAAAATATTTGTGTTATTTTATGGACGGTGTGTGATTTTATTTTATTTTTCTATATTTTTCACATTTGATCTATTTCATGCATACGCAAAAAATCTGTAACTAAATATTATGGAATCTAAAGGAATTTAACCTTGATAGTGTATATTTCAGTTTTATTTATCATATTTGTTCTGACGAACCGTTCGAGTGGAATATCCATGGCAGTTTATAGATCAATATGAATATGAAATATTTTTGTACTTGAATAAATTTCAATGATCTGCAAAAATAAGTGTATGGTGATTATTGATAGTTAAAACTTCGAGTTTTTTTCTTTGGAAATAACTCGTGAAACTCTTGAGCACTTTCTCTCATTTCAAGGATGGTACCTAATGACCTAGTATAGATTGGGTGGTGTTGAGTTTGTGTGCATGAACCCATGGGCATTGAACTGGGGACTTGCACTATTTATTGAATTACTACAATGACCTAGCAATAGTGGCACCAATAGATTAATCTAACATTGGAACTCGATAATTTTTTTAGTTATTCTTGCATATATATATATATATGTGTGTATTTAAAAACCCAAAAAGGTTTCTTATTACAAAACCATAGATATTATGTTTCTCATTTTGAACGCATTTCTCATTTATGGTAATAGATATGTCAAGTCAAAGTTCTTTTGCCTCTCCAATGGTGTTGACAAGGATGAAAAATGGTTCTTTTATGTGCATTGATTACCGAGAACTAAACAAGAGGACACTTAAGAACATGTATCTTATTAGTCCCTGCCTAAAGGCAGTAGGGACTATAGTAAATTGTTTTCAATATTTGCATGCAAAGAAAAGTTGTTAACCCAAAGTTTTGCTTTCAGATTTTATGGAACCGGTTTTCTCACCTATCAAATTCTTTCAACAATTGTTTTTAACCAATCACAAATTTGGAGGTCTTATTTGGCCTCAAAACGAGGCAAGGGGATATTAAACTTTGGAAATGAAATATCTGTCAACTATGTATTTCAACAAGGCAGATTAATACTAGAATTCAAATTAAGCATTAATCCTAAAGCACTAAATGTTTGAAATATTTCAGTTGTATAGTATAGTTCATCAGATTGCCTTCATTCAACGTGGCAATTCCTTCCCGATGTTTCGGCATGTGCTTTGCTGCCCTTTTCTTCTTGGCAAGACTCTCCTCTTTCCACGACCTGCTACCACTTGCCTCTGCTAAGAATTTCGTCTTGCCATGACCTGCTACCACCTACCTCGACCTGCTACCACCTGCCTTGACTAAGACCCTCCTCTTGCCACGACCTGCTACCACCTGCCTCTTCTAGAAATGTCCTTGGCCAATGTCCTTAGCTACTCTTTTTATGCTTATTACCTTCACTTCACTTGTGCCCATATTAT
>ML782716.1:16699-32413 GCA_009831015.1 Picea engelmannii
CAAAAAGGTTTCTTATTACAAAACCATAGATATTATGTTTCTCATTTTGAACGCATTTCTCATTTATGGTAATAGATATGTCAAGTCAAAGTTCTTTTTCCTCTCCAATGGTGTTGACAAGGATGAAAAATGGTTCTTTTATGTGCATTGATTACCGAGAACTAAACAAGAGGACACTTAAGAACATGTATCTTATTAGTCCCTGCCTAAAGGCAATAGGGACTATAGTAAATTGTTTTCAATATTTGCATGCAAAGAAAAGTTGTTAACCTAAAGTTTTGCTTTCAGATTTTATGGAACCGGTTTTTTCACCTATCAAATTCTTTCAACAATTGTTTTTAACCAATCGCAAATTTGGAGGTCTTATTTGGCCTCAAAATGAGGCAAGGGGATATTAAAATTTGGAAATGAAATATTTGTCAACTATGTATTTCAACAAGGCAGATTAATACTAGAATTCAAATTAAGCATTAATCCTAAAGCACTAAATGTTTGAAATATTTCAGTTGTATACTCTAGTTCATTAGAATGCCTTCATTCAACATGGCAATTCCTTCACGATGTTTCAACATGTTCTTTGCTGCCTTTTTCTTCTTGGCAAGACTCTCCTCTTTCCACGGCCTACTACTACTTGCCTCTGCTAAGAATCTCGTCTTGCCACGACCTGCTACCACCTGCCTTGACTAAGACCCTCCTCTTGCCACGACCTGCTACCACCTGCCTCTTCTAGAAATGTCCTTGGCCAATGTCCTTAGCTACTCTTTTTATGCTTATTACCTTCACTTCACTTGTGCCCATATTATCAGTGCACTATCATCCATCCATAATGGCTAGAGCAAACCCATCACCTTTCTCTCTGGCATACCCCCATGTTCGGTCAGCCAAGCTTGGATACTCATTCTATGGCAGAAGAATGAGAGATAGGATAAATGACTGTTCCAATCCCTTAATCACGCTATGGCAGAAGGATGAGACGAGAAACCTTTGGGAAACTAACATTTTGGCGAGCTCTATAAAAGGAATTATGGCAGAAGAATGAGATGAGAAACCCTTGGGAAACTAGCATTTTGGCGAGCACATGACTATTACTATGACTTGGACAGAGAGCTTCCAGCCAACGACTCTCTCTTCCAGTGAGTATCTCTGGGTTCAGTGAACTACTTGTACTTCCCAACAACATGGGGGATTTATTTGATTCTCTGTAAACAGAGTACCAACGTCGTTATATACATAATTACACATTTCAATTTCTAGCAGTTACCTCTCACAGTTCAATCACATTTTCCCCTCCTTCTACTTCCATTTTGTAAACTCCAACTCTTGTTCCTGTCTCCTCTTCCACGAATTCTGCCTTTGCCCCCTGTTCTGACATATTTGCATTTTCCAGGCATGATTAACGAGGGTGCATCGCTTCTAAAGCAACATGATGGGCTCCATCTGTGCACACAGAATAACGATGTTATTTGAGATTGATGATAGCTTTCCATCAGATGCGACTGAGAACCATTCTACTTGTTCATTTCTAAAATCAATAAAAGTTCATAAACATTTTGTATTCCTCGTCCAAACCACATAAGAGAAGAGAAGGCGACTATTTGTATGATACATGGCTATCCAGAGTTAAACATGTATGCAAAACAAGATGATGAAACATCTACCAACATATTATATACATGTTAAATATACCTTTTATATAAGAAATGAGATTTCTGTTGATTTGGTTTTGTCGTTTTTGCTTTTTAAACTTTTATATTATGTGTATTTTTTTGGTTTCAAGCTATCATATTAATATTTGGACATTTGGATGGTTTCATTTTTGGCTTTCATCCTCTTTCAAAAGGATATTGATTCTATTTGTTACTCCAAGAATTTTTCATATTCTAATTGTTTGCCACTTTATTTAACCAATACACAAATTTTTGAATTATCGGTATTTAATGATATATTTGTTCTTGCAGTACTGGGTAAGCCAAGGGAACAAGTGGTGTGACCAGTGCAAGATATTCATAGCTAACAATTCTCCAAGCATACAGACACGTGAACAAGGCCAAAGTCACAAGTACAATGTTACTAAAAAACTAGCTGCTATTAGGAAAGATAATGTTGAGAAGGAGAAGGAAAAAGAGCAGGCTATCAAAGCTCTTGCACAGATTGAAGCTGTAAGGTTATTCAATAGTTTTTATTTTGTTGTCAATTCATATATCGTTGGAAACAAGCATAATCTTTATTTTTAGTATAATATATTGATTTCATATTGTGTTTTCAGATTTTATTGGTCTCTTTATTTTTGGAAACCGTGTTCTTATTAGTAGGAAACCCTTTAAGTATAAATTCATTTAAAAGTGTTTATGTAATTGAATTATTAAATTCATTTAAAAGTGTTTATGAAATTGAATTATCAGCAATATTCTCCTGGCTATAGGATTTGAATCGGTAGCTACTACCAATATTAGTGATACCTTTAATAATGTTACAACTAGTATAATTTTTTTGCATTAATTTGTTTTCCTTGTGAGTTTATTTAAGAAACCTTTCTTTCTCGTGTTTATTTTACTTTATAAAAAATAAATACATTGTAAGGATGTGCCAATTGTAACTTTTGTTTTTTGACCAATGTTTCATAATGGAATCAGAGATGTTGTTCCAATTTATACTATAGATGGATATATATACACTTGCATTTTGCAATAATTCTTTGAAACAATGGCTTCTGAAATTTCATAAAACAATATTTCATTTTACCTTTTATAATACAATATTGATCATAATACAATATTTCATTTTACCTCTTATAACAATATTTCATTTTACCTTTTATAATACAATATTTATCATAATACAATATTTCATTTTACCTCTTATAATACTACAAGATTTCATTTTACCTTTTTTAAGGGCTTTCGGTCTATAAACTAAATTACTGCAATATGAAACATTTGCTTCTTTTCATCCCATAAACTAAATTACTGTAATATGAAACACTTGCTTCTGAATTTTATTTAATGGCTTTCAACCCATAAACTAAATTTTCTATAATGACTTTAAGCCCATAAACCACAACAATATTCAATGCCCATAAACAAATTTCCAAAGGTAGAGACTTGCTGCTATGCAGCTCGTCTTGTTCCATGTATAATAGACCTACTTGTTGGGATACATGAGGTGACAACATTCAAAAATATTAATTTAAACTCGAGATATCATTGGATAAAGGTAAAGAAAAGTAATCAATTCAAGATAGCCTTTTAGCTTCATTATGATGGCCACTATGGATAACTACTTCTATGCCTACCTTTCAAGGTATGATGAATCGAATTTTCATGCCATGTTTGAGAATATTTCATTTTGGTTTTATTTGATGTTATTCTCATTTATATCAAGAATATGGAGGATCATGTGTACCATTCGAGAATCATTTTAAACTCTTAAGTCCCAATTCTCTATTCGTAAAATAATTTAAGTGTGATCTTGCATACGTGAAACACATCATTAGTAAGAAAGAAGTTAAAACCATCCCAACTAAGATTCAAACTATTCTTACTGATCCACCCCCAAAAAGTGACAGAGTCGAGATGATTTATAAGTATATGTAGATTCTATAGTTAATTTAGTAAGGGATTTGAAGGACTCATGGAATCTCCATTGATAATAAAGAAGGATAAATTCAAATGGACAAAGGGAGCAAAGGCCACATTCCAATGCATGCAAAAAGAGGTAATAATTTTTATCCCCATAATTGTACTATTAATTTTTTCATAGCATTTTGTAATGGAATGTGATGCATTGGGCATAGTCATGGTGATTTTCCTCTTGCAAATTCAATGTCTAATAGTATTGAATGTTATTGTCCTTTTATAATTAAAATAAATGTTTTCCCTTGTTCACATCTATGAGAATTTGAAAATCTAACAGTAAATAATTTGAAAATCAAATCATTATTTATTAGGGTTTTCATTTATTTGAACATACCACTAAAGATTGAAGTATCTATTATCCCAAATGAGTTTAAATGAATACAAAGAAAAGTGAGTAAGAAAGTTAGGTGATTTTAACTTTGAGCTTCAATATAATGATGGTATAAATAATGTGGTTATAGATTCTTTTTCAAGATGATCTGAGTCACAAGTGATATCTGTAGTTAAGCTTAGATGGAAAGATGCGATATTGATTGAAGATGTCAATGATGAAAGGGTTATTTCTCTGCCACTTGACCTAGAAAAATATAAAGAGAGGACAACGTGTTCACATTCTTAGGGGACCTCATTTTCTATAAGAATCATGTCTACCTTGTACCCAATGCCAAATTTGAAGAAAAGATCTTAGCCAAGTGTCACTTTTTACTTGTTGTCGAGCACATTGGCTTCTTTAAGACCTATTACAACATTAGGAGTAAATTTGTTTTGAAGGGTCTTAAAGAAAATGTAAAAAACTACATTACTTCATGTGAATCTTGTTAAATGATTAAGATCGAGAATGTAAAATGTATAGGTTTGCTACAACCCCTACCCATTCCTAATAAAAAACGGGAATCCATTAACACATACTTTATATCGATATTATGTAGGTTGGGAGGAAAAATATTTAATTTCTTATGGTTGATCAATGACTAATTATGCACATTTTATTCCCATGGATGTAATTGACAAAGCCTTACAAGTTGTTAAGTTATCCATGCAACATATTTATAGGTCACATAGTTACCAATAGAACATTTTTAGTGATAGGAACCCAAAATTTGTTAGCAACTTTTGGAAGGATCTATTTAAGGGTGCAAGTACCATACTAACTCCATGTAATATTTATCACCCTCAAACCAATAGGGAAATGGAGATTGTTAATCAATATCTAGAGGGGTGTTTGATAAATTATGTTGAAGATCAACAAACTTCATGGCCAAAATAGTTGCATTTGGAAGAAAATTGATGTAAAATAATATACCATACATTCATTGACATATGCCACCATTAAAGGATCTTTATAGTTATGACCCCCCACCCCCTTGTTGATTAATTGGACTATTGAAGACATCCAATTTCCAACGGTTGGGGATTTCTGTGAAAACAACCATCAAATATCAAAATTGATGAAAGGGAACCTTACATTGACTTAAGACAAGATGGAGTCCCAACAAGATTGTCATTATAGTGAGCAAGAATTTGGAGTAGGTAATTGGGTTTCCTTGAGATTACAACCTTATAAGTAGAAATATCTCAAAATCAAAGAGCAAGGAAATTTGGGGGCCTAAATACAACAAGCATGATATGATATTGAGAACAATGGGACATGTCACATATAAGCTACCTATAGGAACCAAAGTGCATAAATCCTTTCATGTCTCTTGTAGTGGGAGAAAATTTGAAGATTTTGAATACCCCTCCCCCTTTAGGTGATGAGTGCCATGTTTTTTTGATCCCGAAAGATATTCTAGAAATTTAACAGAAGGAAATAAGGGATAAAGTTTTGTTGATGTACCTTACCTAGTGGAAGGATCTTCCCCTAAGAGACATTGCATGGAAAGGTCTAGTTGCTTTGGGGAAAAAACAATTCAAGGAGGAGGCATTGTTATGACACTCAAAGTTAACATACCATGCACACTTTATGTTAGTTATTTAGTCATTAGTATTTTATGTCAGCTATTCAAGTTTTGTACTTTTCATAGGGGTTTTCTGTTAATTTTTAGTTGGTGGGACATATATTTCAACGACCCATGTTAAAATGAGTTATAAAAAGAAGTTATTTACAAGTGAAAATATGAATCTTGTTAAGTAGGACTTACTAAAGTAAACCAATGAGTGGAAATAAGAATCTTGTTTGGTTGGATTTACTAACTCATACGTGGTAATAAGAATATTGCTAGGTGGGAAAATGCTCAAGAGCATGCATGCATTTAGAGCCATTTTATGAACCAACACCTCGAGAATGATAAAAATGTCAATGAGTAACAGTCCACTTCGAAGGGGGAACCTCCTTTTACAATATATTGAATGTACAAGATCATATATGATGATCCTAAGACTAGTTCTCCTTGTAATAATTCAATATCTAGGGCTTAATAAGAGGTTTTATACATAACATGGGGCTTTGTCTAGGGATTAACATACCCGTCCCCTTCAAACAAGTGTTGTCCTCAACACTTGACTAACCACAGGTTCTTTTGAAAGAATAACTCATCTTACCATGTCACCTCTTCCACTAGTAGGTTCTTCCATCTGACGAGGTACTTGGTAATTTCTCTATTTCTCAGCTCCTTAATCCTTGTTCCAAGGATTGTTTCTAGTTCTAGTATGCTTTTTCCTTCTTCATTAATCTATAGTAAAATAGTTTTGACTGGTATCTTGTTGTTGATGACCTTCTATAAGAAAGAAACATGGAAGACTGGATGTACATGTGAAGATGGAGGCAACTCCAATTTGTAAGCCATACTTCCAATCATTTGCAAAACCTTACAGGGGCCATAATATTTGGGTGCTAATTTATTGTCCTTCTTTTGTTACTAGAGGGACATCTATTTGTATGGTTGTATCCTTAGAAATACCCAATCTCCCACTTTAATTTCCCTTTCACTGCGATGTTGATCTGCTTGTTTCATCGTGTTTTGTGCCATAACCAAGTTGTCCTTCAATAGTTTGAGAACATCTTGTTGGTTCCCTATGTGGTCCTCCACTGCTTGAACCTTTGTATTCCCTTTCAAGGGTGATGTAATGGACGGAGGATGATATCCATAAAGTGCCAGAAATTGGAACATTTTTTATGAAGTATGGAAGGATGTGTTGTACCACCATTTTGCCAAGGGAAACCACTTGACCCATTGTGTCTGTTTATTAGATGCAAAGCAACAAAGATATCCATCTAGAAATTTATTCACAATATCAGTTTTCCCATTGGATCGAGGATGGTAAGATGAGATGTGAGCCAACTGAGTACCCAAACAAGAAAATAATTTAGTCCAAAAATTTCTAGTGAAAATTGGATCTCTGTCACTTACAATAATCTTGGGGACTCCATGTAGATTTTGAATTGTTTCCATGAATGTTGCGGCTACTGTACTTTCTTTAAAAGGATGAGAAAGAGAGAAAAAATGGGCATACTTTGTAAGGCGATCCACTACTACCATGATGACAATATTTCCTTCAGATATTGGTAAGCCTATAATAAAATCCATTGAAACTTCTTCCCAACGTTGACTTAGTATTGCTCATGGTTGCATGAGACCTAGCGTCTTGATTGTCTCTCCCTTATTTTGTTGGAAGACCAAACATTCATACACAAACTTTTGAACATCAGTTTCAAGACCTTCCCATAAAAAATCCTTCTTGATCCTGTGGTACATTTTCAAGAATTCTAAATGTCCTCCTATAGGAGAACTATGCAATTTCAGATGGACCTTCTGTTTGAGTTGGGAATTCTTACATAAATATAGGCGATCATGATACCATAGAAAATAATTCTTCCATACAAAATTATCTAATGAATTGGGGTCGTCTTGTAGTTGTTGAATGATCTTGCAGACCTCTTGATATTGCTTCCATTCTATCCTTGCTTCTTCCACCCAATGAGATTGCATAATAGAAATATCACACAATGAACCTTCTATTTCTTCTTCTTTCCTTGAAAGGGAATCTTCCACAACATTATGTTTTCATTTTTTGTAGATAATTTCAAGTTCACAACCTAGCATCTTTGTAACCCATTTTTTTTTCTCTTATGAAGATATTCATTTCTCCAAGAAGTACTTAAAACTATCATGATCTGTTTTTACTTTGAAGTGTCTTCCTATTAGGTAAGGGTGCCATTTTTAAACTGCATGTAGTATGACCAACATCTCTTTTTCATAAATGGGTTTGAGTAAGTTTTTTCCTTTAATTTGGCTTCTTTCAAAGACAAGAGGCCTTCCTGTTTGCATTAAGACAAAACCAATTCCATGGCTTGAGGTATCACACTCCACAATAAATGTTTTTGTAAAGTCAAGTGTGGCCAGGATGGAATTTGTACACATAACCTCCTTAAGTTTTTCAAAAGATTTGGTTGTTGCTTCATTCCAACAAAATGCTTCCTTATTTAATAATTTTGTTATAAGTGCTACTATTTGACCATAGTTCTTGAAAAACTTGCGGTAATAGCATGTCAATCCTAAAAATCCTCTAATTTTCTTTAAGGTTTTGGGAATTGGCCATTCCCTCATAGATTTAATTTTGTTAGGGTCCACTTTTACACCTTCATAAGATACAATGCGACCCAAATATTCCACTTCTTGAACTCCAAAGGCACACTTGGAAGGATTTGCATAAAGTTGTTTCTCTTCCAATAGTTGTAATACTTTGTCAACATGTTGTAGATGCTCTTCCCAATATGTAATGTAGATTAGTATGTCATCAAAAAATACTTACACAAATTTTCCAAGGAAGGGCTTGAAAATAGAATTCATCAAGCTTTGATATGTTGAAGGTGCATTAGTAAGTCCGAATGGCATAACCAAAAATTCATAATGGCCTTCATGTGTTTTAAAAGATGTTTTGGGAATGTCTTCCTGCCTCATTATGATTTGATGATATCTCGAATGAAGATCCAACTTAATAAAGGATTTTTCTCCATGCAATTCATCTAATAATTCATCAATGACATGAATATGAAACTTATCTTTGATGGTCATTTTGTTGAGTTGTCTATAATCTGGAAACATACACCATGAACCATCCTTTTTTGTAACCATCACAATTGGTGAAGAGAAAGAACTTTGGATAGGTTTAATGATGTTGGCCTCTAACATTTCTTGGATCATATGCTCGATCTCACTCTTCTATGCATATGGATTCCTGTAAGGCCTAATGTTAGGTGGTACAATTCCTGGTTGCAAATGAATAACATGGTCATGATATCGAGTAGGTTGAAGACCCTTAAGAATTTCACCAAATACATTGGAATGATTGATGATAATTGTTTGGAGATCTAATGGAGCAAAATATATAGATGTTTGAACATCAAATGAGAACAATTGTGCAATTACACCATGGTGTCCCTTTTTGAGTAATTTTGTCATGCTATTAGAGATTATCACCTTAGAGGATTTTCCTTGGATACGACCTCTAAGCTCAATTTCCTTTGCATCTAAGGAAAATCTCATGAAAAGATCTTGAAAATTAATGGCCATTGTTCCCAATGATTGTAACCATTGGACCCCTAATACAACATCAACACTACCCATTTTGTTGGCAATCATGGGACTATCCGAAAAATACTCCCCCATGTTGAGCTTAATACTATGGTACTTCCTAGAACAATTTATGGTACCTTCATATGCAATCATTACTTGAAACTCCAGTGCTACATATACAAATTAATTGAGATCTTTTGCTAATTTGTAGTTGACTAAATTACGGGTTCTACCAGAATCAATCAATACTATTACATTTTTCTTTTTGATGCATCCTTGTATCTTGAGGGTTTGTGGAGTACTGACGCCAACCAATGCATGAAAATATATCGTTGGAGTAGTCTCTTCTAGATCTATCTCTTGTGATGGTTCCAATTCTTGTTCTTCTTCCTCTTCATAGTCAATGTAGACTAATTTATTCTCTCTGCAGTTATGCCCTTTACTGTACTTTCTATCACAATTGAAACATAATCCCTTTGTTATTTTTTCAATAATTTGTTGAGGTGTCAACCTTGTCGGTTTAGGACAGGGAACATGTTGCTCTCTATAGTTATCATTGGCCCCCCTTCTAGTAGTCATATTTTTGTTTTCCACTTTCCTTTCCATACTGAAAGCTTGCTCTATGGTTTAGGTTCGAATAGACACACCTCATGTTGAATGTCCTCCTTTAAAGTGCTTATAAAGAGATCTAACAAATCTCTTGAAGCTGAAGGTAGTGTCAAAAAATACAAGGATGTAGAATGCTACAACATATGAAATATTATATCCATATTGTCTTATTTTGCAATAGGAGTGATTTTGGAAAGGTTGTTATGCATTTTAAAATGCTATGTTACAACTAGAGGTTTTTAGCTAGAGACATGAAATATGAGCATATGGGAAGGCCATAAATGATGAAATACATGTTGAAGAAGTTTCAGATCATTGATCAACTACCTAAATTTTCCTTAGCGTGCATTTTAGTGAACATTGTGTACATTTTTCCGAATAGACAAAAGCAATAAAAGTGTTATTTTGGTAGCTCTAGAACTTGTAGCTAAGGATAGTATTGTGAAATATGAAAATGTAGGGTGGTGAAACATGTGAAAGAATATAGAAAAATATTTTTGTATATTATCGTAAGCGATTATATGAAGTTTTATGTACATTTTACAAAGCTATGACAACTTGATTTGCATATGTTTTTTCCCATATTCAAATTTGAAGTAGACAACGACATTTTGAGCCATGGGAGTGTATGATAAGCATGGAGAGTAATGTTTCATGGGATAGGATGTATATATTGTTAGGCTCCTCACACATTCATTTAATGGTCTTAGTGAGGATTTTGAGGCTCATGTCATGCATTCCTGCATTTAACATTTTATAGGGCATTGATCAAATTTTGGAGGGTACAACATGAACTTTTGGACTTATTGGAGACTGAATGAAGGAAGGAAGGATATGGTGAAGGCTCATAGTACACCTGGGTGGATTTTTACATGTGACATAACAAGGTACAATCATAAAGAATGAATTGTCACATTGCCAATTTCAAAAGGACCTTGAATTAGGGAGAAAACCCATAAATTATGGGCAAAAGCATACAAAATAATAAAAAAGATGAAATTGAGTCTTGAGCCCTATTTTGAGGGGCTTGGAGGAATCTTATTTATTGTTTACAAACAAAAAGAGGATGATCATATCCGATTTCAGTTAAAATGACCTATTTTTAGAATTATTAACCAAATTTGGAGCTATGATGTAAATTTGTGAATTGGTAGGAGAAATTATTCCAAAAGGGTTGGTTCTTTGAGATTCCATGGGCTTAAGTGTTGTATATTTTGATTAGAGGATTATATTGATTTCATAGTGCACAGAAGGCATTTTTCCATTTCCCCATGCAGACTTTTCATCCCTTTTTGCAAATCCTAGAGCTAAAAACACATTTTTTTCACATATACGCACCTTGCCTACTATACAACATGCGTATACATAGGTTGCACCACTACAACCTACGTACATCGGGAAATGTGCCCATAAATGAAAAATGGTGTTGGGTTTCCATGTCATGAAAGGAGATCAATGATGCTTGGACCCTACCTTCCTCGACTACGTCTTATGAGGGTCAGTTACATACTGGCATTACATCACCAACCTCTGCTAGTCATGTTAGGGATTCATCACCAACCTTTGCCAGTCATGTTGGGGATTCATCACCAAACATTGCTAGTCATGTTGGGGATTGGTTGACAACCTCTGAAAGTCATGTTGAAAATCCGCAACCAGCCATTGCTAGTCATGCTGGGGGCATCACTCCAATCGTCACGAGTCATATCGATGTCACATCTCCAACCTTTGTACATCATGTGGGAGATGAATCTCTTGCCTCTTCCAGTCACGCTGAGAGCATGTCACCAACCATTTTAAATGACGATGGGGGCATTTGTACGATCGAGAAGCCTAAATGTCTCAGACGTAAGACTAAATTCCTTTGCAGGACTTGCGAAGGAAATCACCTTACTTGTTTGTTTCATGTTACTACTGGGATACCAGAAGCGTGGGGCTCACCTAAGGGCCCTTCGGGTTCTGAGGTGTCAATGGTTTCCCCACATCCTATTTCTCTGTTGATTGAGACGAAAATAATGCCGCTGCAATCCTCTCTTGACCACACCCCCATTGGCGATGGTGATGTGTCTACTGTCTAGGTTATCACACATTATATTCAACCCGGAGTTGAAGAAGTGGTCGTACCAGTGCAATCTCTGGTCAATCTAACTCTCCTTGTGGAGGGTGATGCATCCTTCAACCATGTCATTATCATTTCTGATACTGCACATTCTGAACAAGAGAGAGTTTTCCCCTTCCCGAGTACTCTCCCTCCAAGTCCCGAGGAAGTTCCCTTTGATTGGGATGGTCTTGTGGGGTATCCAATGCCCCCGCCTATGTCTTTTCAAGTAAAAGACATTATCCGATATATCACGGAGATGATAACCTCCACTAGCACTTTATCCTCCTTGACTTGGAGAGCTTTGGGTTTTCCTAAGCTTATGTTGGTTATTCGTAAGATACTGACATTTCATAGAAGTCCATCACGGGAGCCTTGGCCTCCCCCGTGAAATGTCGCCTAGAAACTCCTAAGTGAGTTTGATTTAAGCTCTTTTCTGACTCGTCTAAAAAACGAAAAGATTGCCGAGTGAATTTGTCCCTTTCACACTTGTTTAATTGGACTTGAAAGGTCGTGAGTCTTAGTTAAGCTCTTTTCCGACTCGTTTTCAAAAAGTGAAAAGATTGCCGAATGAACTTGTCTCTTTCACACTCGTAAATTGGATGTGAAAGGATGTCTATTTGGTACAAGTTTATCCCTTTTTCACACCAAGTAGACTAAGGTTACAAAAAATGACATTTTTTGGCATTAAGTTGTGATTGCATCTCATTCCCTTGCTTGCAGTATTGAACATATAGTCAATTCTCTCTTTGCGCTATAAACCGTTTGCATCGACAGTTTTGCATCCTCAACCAAGCAGAGCCTCGTTTATATCCTTTGCAATTTGACACCCTATACCCAGGAGGGAACATTCCCCCGAGTGCCCATTTCCCGCATGCACCTCCTTGCATTGAGCATGGGTATGTTCCACTGTTGGAACTAGTTTTCCTTACTTGCAACACTTGTTTCCTCCTCTGTATCATATCATTCATTTGACTATGAAAAAACAAAAAAAGATAGGTGGGAAGGGAGTATTATCTTATATTGGCAACAGTTGTGTCGTTTTTGAACATAGCACAAAGTTATTAAGTCCACTTGTCATCATAATTTTGGGTTTAGCATGGCCTTAGGAAGCTGAGCTTGTTACAGAGAGGCCCCCGACTGGTTACTCTTCCAGTCCCTATGGAGAACTTGATTGATGCCTCCTGCATCTCATGGTTTCATCATTGAGTCTATGCCGTCGGATTCTTCCATATGTCTCATGCTCTTGTTCAAAGGAAGTCTATCAACCTATGTTGGCCATTCCCCAGAACTCTTGAATTTGCATGTCGTCCATACCCTCAATCTGTCTCAAAATCACATGATGTTGTAGTCCTATTACGCACCTTGGTCCTACTTTCATCATTGGTCGGTAACCTTGAACCCAACAATCGACAATTCATCATTGGTCGTTGGCTGGGTGGTTTCCCTTATGTTTGACGAAAAGACATATATTCACACATTGGGATTTGTGCACTGTCTTGGATGCCATTAGCCGTATTGGTGGTTTCCTCGCCTTTGTCAACATTTTTCCTCATTGGCTGTTATTCATAGGGTCTTTTTCGTGTACTGCTTGCACTTAACACATGTGAAAGACACACAGGGTCGTTGGTTCGTGAACATGTTCTTCGCCCGATTTTCTCCAAATCATGAAGCTCCTGCTTTGTACCTCGTGCTGAATGATGAGAGATGCCTTAATGCTCTCCTTTTACCAGGTCTCCTTCCATCGAATTCAACTCATTTATTCTGGAAACGAGGCCTAGAGTCCTATGAGTACCTTGAGGCTTGCAGTCATTAGTGGCAGGTTCTCTCGCCATCGACAATTGGGAATACAACAATGTCTCATTATCGATGGATTCTTCAAGTGTTCGACCCCAACTCCTTTATTCACACTTGTAAGAATGTACTTGGTGCCTTGATACCTAATTTAATCATCGGTAGGCTGTCTCACGTTTGTTAACAATATACTTCAATGATCGGTAATCAAACGAAGTCTCATTGTGTTCGACCTCAACTCCTTTATTCACATGATGTAGACTTGTACCTTTGGCAGATTGTGTAGAAGACTTGAAGACATCAGTATGTGGCCGCAACTTTCCTGAGTTGTTGCTTCCTTTTCATTGGACCAATACCTATATGACTTCAGTGATCATGGGAGATCAGATTGTATTCCATTGTATACAAATATCTTCAGATTGATTTTGAGACTGATTCTACTGGGCCTTGTTCGTGACTATGACAACCTTTGTGGCATGTAATTGCATTTGTATTTTCCTATTCATGGCCACAGATAGTTGTTTGGTATATTTTCACATGGATCTGTAGTGTAATTCAAATTGGCAGCCATGTATGCAAAGTTAGTGCAAAATGTAATGAGAAACTAGTTCTTCCAGCTGGTTCCCCATCACTCCACTTCTAGGTTTTTATAATGTATTTCGTCCATCACATATACTCCTCTGACCTCACACATTAGGGGGCATCTGTTATAAAAAGATTTGCTTCACCCCATGCAATCTTGCACATAAGGCCTTTTTCGATTTCCCCATGCAGACTTTTCATCCCTTTTTGCAAATCCCAGAGCTAAAAACACATTTTTTCCACATATACACACCTTGCCTACTATACATCATGCGTATACGCAGGTTGCACCACTACAACCTGCATACATCGATAAATGTTCCTAGAAATGAAAAATGGTGTCGGGTTTCCATGTTACAACATGAGATCAATGATCCTTGGCCTTCCATATACTGTAAACGTTCCTACTCGACCCTTCAGTTCCATTTGAAGGCTATAAATGGGACAATTCCGAGCTATGGAAAAGAGGAGAAAGAATTCAACTTTGAGAGCAAATTTACTCTGGAGGAATTATTCACTTCACATTGAGTCTCTCATCCCTTTGTCCTTTAAGTCTGAACACAATGTTTAGCCCCCTAGCTCTTCCCTTATTGATTGAGAACTTCATTGTCTCTCTTCTATGAGCTTGCCTTTGGTGGAGGATTGAAGTGGTGGAGGCCCAACTGGAAGGAACTTGGTTTCTCGGTTCCGAACCATGGCGACACGAAAGTCTGTAACTTATTCGCTTCTGCTGATTATATCTTAATAGAAATACTATTTTCTCGTGCAATTGATATCTTGCAAATATTTGAATTATTATTCGATAGGCGTATTTGTTATGAATGTTAATGAATTATGCTATTAAATGTGCTAACATCATATATTATCACCATATGATTGCGTTGCTTGGTTGTTGAGGACTAGTTGCATGTATATTTCTTTGGGTCAAGTGCTCAATGATGGACTTCATTGAATGTCCGGATGAGGTAGGCCTTTTATCTTTTCTTGCCAGCATATTTGTTTATATAACATACTTGAGAATAGAGTTGTTTTCTGCAGTCATTTCTGTTTGTTGTGGTTTGGCCCTAGCCATAGAGAGATTTTCCTCGTAACACTCATGTCATGCATTCCCGCATTTAACATTTTATAGGGCAATGGTCAATCTTTGAAGGGTACAACATGAACTTTTGGACCTATTGGAGAATGAACGAAGGAAGGAAGGATATGGTGAAGGCTCGTAGTACACCTGGGTGGATTTTTACATGTGACATAACAAGGCACAATCATAAAGAATGAATCGTCACATTGCCAATTTCAAAAGGACCTTGAATTAGGGAGAAAACCCATAAATTATGGGAAAAAACATACAAAATAATAAAAAAGATGAAATTGAGTCTTGAGCCCTATTTTGACAGGCTTGGAGGATTCTTATTTATTGTTTACACACACAAAGAGGATGATCATATCTGATTTCAGTTAAAATGATCTATTTTTAGAACTA
>ML782716.1:37257-65322 GCA_009831015.1 Picea engelmannii
AAACCAAATTTCTTTTAGGCATCTTGTCAAACACTTTGTATGCACTGTCAATACTCCCACATTTTGAATACATGTCCAGTAGATTACACCCAACAAACAAATCTGATTCAAAATTAGTTTTTACAACATGGGTATGTATTTGCTTGCCACAACTCAGATCTGATATAGTGGCACATGCACTTAAAATACCACAGAAGGTGAATTGGTCCAGTTGCATGCAAGCCAGCTGTATATGAGAGAGAAGCTCAAATGCCTCCAAACCAAAACCACACAGTGCATATCCTGCAATCATTGCATTCCATGACACTATGTCTCTTTCAGGCATTTTGTTAAACAACTTGCGTGCATTCTCAATATCCCCACATTTTGCATACATGTCAATCAATGCACTACCTACAGAAAAACTTGACTCTATTCCTGTTATAATAGTATAAGCATGGACCTGCATTCCTAAATCCATATCGTTTAGACTGGCACACACCACTAGAATATTTAAAACAATAACACTATCCAGCTTTGTTTCTACCTGTTGATATTGCAAAAAGACTTTGAGGGCCTCCTCGGAATACCCCTTCTGTGCATATCCTGTGATCATTCCAGTCCATGAAACCACATCTCGGTTGGGCATACTGTCAAACACTTTGTGTGCATCCTTGATGCTCACACATTTAGCGTACATGTCTACAAGAGCACTTCCTACAAAGATGCCTGACTCAATTCCACCTTTAATCACGTAGGCATGGGCTTGCTTGCCCTTTTCAAGGTTTTCGAGGCTGGCACATGCATTGAGAACGCTAACAAAGGTTACTTGGTTTATCTCAATGTTTTCTTGTTGCATCTGTTCAAATAGCTGAAGAGCTATCTCATCATGCCCATTTTGAGTAAATGCTGCAATCATTGCATTCCACAGCACCATATCTCGTTCATGAATTTCATTGAAGATGATTCGTGCATCCTCAATGAAACCATATTTGGCATACATGCTAACAAGGGCCGTCCCAGTGGAGACATCTATTCCAAATCCAATTTTAATTGCATGAGCATGCACCTGTTTACCCTGTACCGGAGTTGTATGACTGGTACATGCACTCAGGACACTGGCTAAGATGAACTGGTTCGCCTTCACACCTGCCTGTTGCATAAGCTTAAAGAGTTTGAGAGCTTCTTCTTCATGCCCTTGCAAAGCATAGCCGAATGACATAGCATTCCATGCAAGTAATTCTCCAGCAGGCATGTTGTCAAACACTTTACGAGCATCCTCTACACTATCACATTTAGCATACATTCCAACAAGCGCACTTCCCACAGAACTGTTATTCTCAAACCCACTTTTGATCAAGTGGACATGTACCTGTTTGCCCTCTTCTAAGCCAAAAATGCTAGTGCACACCCCGAGAATACTGGATAAGCTGAACTCACTTACCTGAATGCCTGCCCATTGCATACGGCGAAAGAGCTTCAGTGACTCTTCAACATGTCCATTTTGAGCATATCCTGCAATCATTGCATTCCATACAACAACATCCCTCTGGGGTAGAATATCAAACCCCTTGCGTGCATCCTCTACACTCGTGCATTTAGCATACATGTCAACAAGCGCACTCCCAACAAAAACATCTGCCTCAAATCCAGATTTTATAATTCCTCCATGAACTTGCCTGCCCTCTTCCAGTGCAGCTAGGCTGGCACATAGCCTGAGAACAACAGAGAAGGTGAATTGGTCCATCTTAAGCAAACCCTCCACTTGAAACTGGCAAAACAATCCAAGGGCTTCCTCACCGTATCCCTCCCGAACACATCCAGATATCATCGAATTCCATGAAACTGAGTTTCTTTCAGACATTTTATCAAACAGATAGCGTGCATACTTCAAATCACCACATTTGACATACATGTTAACAAGGGTATTTGCGAGAAACACGTCACTTTCATATCCAGTTTTGAGCAAATGGGCATGGACTTGCTTCCCTTCTGCAACAGATTTCTTCCCCACAGAGCCTTGCAAGAGACGAGCATATGCACCAGAATTCAGCGAATTTTCCAAAACTTCTCCTGTTTTTTCTAAATTGGCAGTAGCCATGGTGTTAAAACCATAAACTGATCTGCAACTTCGGTGCCAAATGAACAACCAATGTTGAATACAGAGCTCAAAACAGTTACTCGTCAAAGAATGTGAACGTATATGGTAGTGTTCCAAGGCTTCCATTGTTTTCATTGCAGTGCATAAATAATTCAATCCCTTCATACCCAACTGTGGTATTCGTTCATTCTTTTAACATTTCATGGGTTCACAGATATTATCAACAATTTTTCTAACAACAGAAACTAAGATAAAATTACTCCATAAAAACAGCCCATTATGATTAAAAATAATGTATCAGTCTAAAGATCCAACATTTTAACTCTAGAATCAGGCCAGAGTCATTTCGGATTTGAGGGAATTGTAAAATTATGGATGTTAACATTGTACCATCCAATTGCAATGGAATGGAGGTATTCAAGAGTGCTGATTTAATTTCTGACAAAGATTGCTTAAACCGATTCTGGTAGAGCTACAACCGCTGCCACAAACCTGATACATAATGAAACAGCCAAATGGTAATGAAACAACCAAATGGTTCTGTATGTTTTGCCATGCCATTTAGGATGACTGTTGACACTAACAAGCCTGGAATATGTATGTGAAATTCTTCTACCTTGGTTATTATGTTTATAGCTACTATACAAGACTGGGTTTCTGTTGACGACAGGATGTCAGCAGTTATAACATAGTAATAATTGTTATTATTGGAGAGCAAAACAAGTTCGAAACTCATGGTCTTGTGTGGCCATGGCGGTTCTGAAATCTCTCAGCTACTCAAAGTCACTATGCTCGCCTTTTTTTTTGGCCATGGTTGAGTTTGAAAGGCTTCCTAACTTTATGATGGGCTGGTAGGAGTCCATGTGAGCCAAAAGCAAAATTACCTTACTCTGTAAATTTATGGTTTATTCTGCCATTTGAAGTTTATTTATTTATTTATTAAGAAGACCGTATTCATGCATTATTTTTTTGTATTAATTCGTCACTAAATATTTAGTCTAATTTTAAACTAATAAATTAAAAAGATTGATGTGTAAAAATTTCCATTTATAAAGGAAATTGAGATATAACTAGCACAGCCGCTAATTCGCGGTTGAGAACGTCAAAAGGTATCGGATGATAACTTCGAAAGATATCCACGCTAAAAAATGAAACGTTTCATGCTCATGCAATAGGTGGGTCGGCCAACCATCGAATATGAAATGTGCGGACAGAGTCACACGGACAGCTGATTTTTTTTCAACGAAAAAGATACTCTTTATATTCAAAAGGATATAAGAATGTACAAGGCTAAAGTAGCGGATAAACCAATGAGAAAAACAAAAGCTATGTCGATGAATCAAGCAATCCATACAAGTCAAAGGTGAAATCATGTCAATCCGAGACCATTCCCGATCCCATGGAAGGGCATCACTCAAAGCAAGTTGACCAATCAAAGATTGATCAATGTGGAAGGTCCTTCATTGCCTTCTTCCCATCTTGTAAAACAAATGTGTCCCGATGGCAAGAATAAAGCTTTTTTAGATAGAGTATCAGCCTCGTTGTTTTCCTCTCTGTAGATGTGAGAGTAGGTAAGATTATAAATTTGCTGAGTCGCTTCACGAGTTCTCTCCTTCCAGCTTACAAGGTTCGCCACATGGAAGTCTGCACGCCCACTCAACCAATCAATGATAATTTTGGAGTCGCCAAGGAGTAAAAGCTCATTGATATGTAATCGACTTGCCAGAATAAGTGACGCCCACGCTCCCATAAGTTCTGCCTTCATGTTGGTACCGTTCCCACAATTTAGAGTCCACCAGAAACAAGTTTGAGAGTTTAAGACAATTTTCCCTCCCGCCCCACATAGTAAGCCATCTTGTTGTGCCGCTCCGTCAAACCAGGCCACAACTTTATCAAGAGGAATTTGAAAAAAGGTCCTGCTAGGTGGTGTAACTGGTGACTGGTTCCTACTCAAGGCCATCTCAACGATGATGAAATTGGCCACTCTATGAAAAGAAGGAAGCTTTTCTTCGAACAAGGCTGTGTTTCTGGTCTTCCAAACCTGTCAGCAGAGAAGAATTGGCAGCTGCACAGGGTTCTTTGCGATCTCCATCCATTTCTGAAAGCAAAAAGATAAGCTGGGACCTGACCACGTTGACGTGAGTGATAGAGCTGTTGTTATGAGCTGCCACACCGATCTGGTAAAAGCACAATCAATGAAGACATGGTCGCTCGTTTCTATGTTTGATTTGCACACGATACAACGACTGGGCCCCTCCCATCCCCGGGATTGAAGGTTCGACCACATCATCAGTTTATTTTCAATCATTAACCAAGCGAATAATTTCTGCTTGAGAGAACAGTCGCTCCTCCAAATCTTGCCGCGCCCACGATCTGTTGTATTGCTCCAGCTTTTTGCAGCTAATGCACCATAGGCATTCTTAGCGGTGAGGGCGCCGGTTCTGTCCCCTCCCGTCCACAAGAGAAAATCGGGCCGATCCTGTAAATGGATGCCCGATTCCATTAGCCTGCGCGTGTAGCTATCCCATTCCACAGAGAGATCGGCGCCCAATTCTAATTCCTCGCTGCTGAGCCAACAATTGTTCAGATGTCCCCCGCTGGTCAAAGATTTGATCTGGTAAAGGAAAAAATGACCTTTATTGTGCAGGTGCTCGAACAGCTATGTGGAAAGCAAGGCATGTCTGCCCATTCCCAATAATCTGTCCCTGCCAAATTCAATCAAAAATCCATTACCTGGATTCCACGAGAGCCAATGAAGAATGATGGGAAGGGTCTTTAAGAGTTGTTTCCAGGTTTGTGAGCCTTCGGTGGGTCTCTCAGTGGCCGACCTGATCCATATATGAACCGGTAAATGAGGGAAGTATTTTGCCTTGATTACCTTACTCCAGAGACCAGGCTTCATAAGAATTCGCCAGAGGGTGTTGGCCGAGAGTGCTCTGTAGAAGAAGGGCAGATTCTTGAGACCCCAACCACCCATCTTCTTGGGTTTTGAAATTGCCTCCCAGTTGCAGAGATGGTAACCAGAATTGTTCTTGCTGCCAATCCAAAGAAAGGAGAAAATAAGTTGACGAAGAGTTCTTAGAACTGTGACCGGGATGTGTGCTAGCGCCATCCAATAGACCGGGAGGCTTTCCAAAATGGCTTTGATGAGTATATATCTCCCTCCCATGGAGAGCAGCTTGTTACACCGATGATGTATTCTTCTTTCAAATTTATCTATAAGCCAGAGCCAATCTTTGCTAGAATACCTGGAGGATTTGATAAAAAAGCCAAGGTAGGAAAACCCCTCCTTTAGCTCTGCTGTAGCAATACCGAACTGTTCTTTTAAATTTGTTAAGATTGGCTCCTGTGTATTCAAAGCTAGGAAGATAGATTTAAGAAGATTTATCACCAAACCAGAGGCTGCGCAGAAGATACTTAAGATGGAGTGTATGATGGACCATTCCGCAAGACTGGCCGATGTCAAAATTAGCACATCATCAACAAAGAGGATATGCGGAATGTGTGTCAGCCCCGAGATTTTGACTCCAGATAGATGGCCCTCCGCTTGGCTGTTTTTGAGTAAGATACTAAGTCCTTCAAGGATCAATATAAACAACAGTGGTGATAGAGGGCATCCTTGACGGAGCCCTTTCTCACATCGGAATGTTTTGGTTGCTTCCCCATTTATCAGAACAACAAGGGTTGCCGAGGTAATGCAACCTAAAATCCAATTAGTAATAACTAACCCAAAACCGCACTGAAGAAGAATAAGATGCAAAAAGTTCCAATTGACGCAATCAAAGGCCTATTTGAGATCCAGCTTGAGAAGAATGGCTTGTTGCTTCCTAGACTTTAAACTGTGGATGCATTCCTGTGCGACACCAACTGCATCTAATATTTGTCTTCCTTTTAGGAAACCGAGCTGCTCCTCTGAAAGTGCCCTGGAGAGTAAAGGGCGAATTCGATTGGCAATGATCTTAGAAATCAATTTGTAACAAAGATTGCAGAGTGAAATGGGACGGAAGTCTTTGAAATGTCTAGGAAGATTTGATTTAGGAATCAAGACTATATAGGTGTTGTTTAGCTAAGGGTTTATCACGCCTCTTGTTCTAGCATCCTCCACGATGTCCAGAAGATCCTGACCCATAATATCGAAAAAATGGAGATATAGTTCAACCGACCATCCGTCGGGTCCATGACTCTTTTCTTTTTTGAAACCCTTGAGAACTGCCAATAATTCCTCCTTTGTACAGGGGGATTCCAAGGCTAGAGCCTCCTTGACTGTCACCATCTTTGGGAAGCGACTTGCTAACTCCACCTGTGCAGTAAGGCTTGGAGCCGTGGTAACCTGAAAAAAAGTTTTAAAATGGTTGACAACGACCGTTTTGATGTTTTCCTGTGCATGATGTGTAGTGCCGTCCTCCTCTTCAATATCCCAAAGCTGTTTTCTTGAACGACGGGCACCGGCAAAACGATGAAAGAACCGGGTATTTTTATCCCCTCCAGTAAGCCAGAGCATCCTGCTCTTTAAACACCATCTTTCTTCATCTTCACGTAGGAAAGATGATCGAACTTTTTCCAGCTCACGGATTTTGTTGTTGATGTTCGAATTGGCAATATCCTGGATCTGTAAGCGGTGTAGGGCCTCTAGCTCCTTTTCAATCCTGTTGATGGCGTCCAGTTCCACTTTTTTTTTTCTTTTAGCCAAATAGAAGTTTGGAATTTTAAAATGGATAATTTGTTTACCAAATTACCTTGTGGATCTCCAGGCAGCGAACGATAATTATCCTTCCACGTCGATCTGACCAGGCTATTGAAGGAATCCTCCTTTAACCAAAGCGGGTTGAATTTAAAAGGCTGTCCCGCTCCATAACGTCCCAAACCGATCTATAAGCATATGGCAGCACAATCCAATAGAAAAGGGAGGTTTACCCACGTGCGACAGCTTCGAGATGGAGGTAGCACATCTTCAGATATAAGAAAGCGGTCAAGTCGCTTTGCTATGCTGGCCGATCCTTGTCTTTCGTTTCTCCAGGTGGGTAGAAGCTCAGCCAGTTTCAGATCAATCAGGTTGTTCTTGTAAAACACTTGATTAAAGAAGCTCATGAGTGGATCGTTGGTCGCTTTTTCACCCCATATCTCCAATGGGCTGGTGGTTAAGTTTAGATCCCCCGCTATGATGAGGTTTCTTGCCGCCAAAAGCCCAAGTTCATCCAATCGCTCCCAGAAGGCCTTGCGATCAACACATGGGCCGTAGACATTAAGAATGTTGAAAGTAGAATTAAGTTCAAAAAAACTTCCTGATAGTAGAATCCCTCCAGGGCTGAGCATCGGTCTAAAATCAAAGAGAGATGGGTCCCATGCGGCCAGAAGTCCTCCCGAGGTGCCCACAGAGCTAGCCACACAGATCAACCAGTTTGGCCAGAGGCGATGCATGAAACCCCTGGCTGCGGAAGCATTCACAAGTGTTTCTTGCAGAAAGATAATAGACAACTGTGTCTTCTCCAGAAGTCTTCGCATGGAGGCAAATTTCAGGGCTCCTCCAACCCCTCTTATGTTGAGGGATAGAAGGATCATGAATTACCTCTAGCTAGGGATTTTAATCCTCTAAGCGCCCCTTGATTTGTAACAGTAGCTGTGTTGCTCGAAGCTTTCATTCCAGCCAGAGTTTTCTTGCGGGCACTGCGGGTTTTCAACGGTGAAATTTCTAGCCCAATACCTCTGGACCAATGGGGATCCGACCCTGGTGTTGAAGAGAAGTTTGAAGTGGATGGGTGATCCGATGGAGGTAGGGTCGGTTGAATTAAAGAATTTCCAAGATAGGTATGTATAGGTAACGAATCAAAAGGAAGAGAGTGTGTTGTTGTAGCTGTCGGAAACATGGATTCTAGTTGTAGTTCCGATTGGGTTGGTTCAGAGTAACCGGGTAAAGTGTTAGGCTCTGATGGTTCAGCTATGTTTGCTGTAGTCTGGGAACCCGAAACCCTTGTAGATGAATCTGGTAGTGTTGGGGATGAGGAAGTTGAAGTAGTGCCCATTAATAATCCAAACGTGGCAATTATATGGTGCTACAATAATTTCTTAATATGATTAGGTAAATGTTAAAAAGTAAAAAGGTTAACGGATGCATTTAAAAATACAAGGAAGTTATGAAGAGTAAATCACATTCATTGATTTGGGAGGACGACTAAGAATATGCCAACATCTTCAATTGTTAGCCATCATATTAGAATTTTAGATTAAAAGGTCATTAATCGTGCCCATTGCCAATAGGTATACGCCTTTCAACGTAATTATTTTAATTAAAAGATTATTTTTTTTCAATGTAATTAATATTGAAGATTACATCCACGAAATAATTAAAAGATTGTTATATATATATACAAACATTTTATGAGGATGGGGTATGGAATAATATTAGAAAAAGGGATATGGAATAATATTAGAGAAAATAAATTCAAATCAATATATAATTTTTAATATATTAAAATATTTTATAATATATTAATATTATAAATTATATTAATATAATAAAATATATTAAAATAATAAAATATAATAAAATATAATAAAATATATTAATATATATTAAAATATTTTATTTTTTAAATATAATAAACAATAATTATATACCAAACTAAAGTAAATATTACAACCTCCCTTTGGATGGGGTGTCTGTCAGGTATTATGATAACAAAGGTTGTTCGATTGAGACGACTCTCCTCCCACAATCACAAACAATGGTGGTTAGTCAACCTAGCTACACACCTATCACCCCTCTCGATGTTCAGTACGCCACCTTGGGTCTTGTCAACATCGCATTGCCGTCTAAGAGAAGGGATTTGCATGATATGCAAACGAGGCTCGAAAATGGTTTCATTTGCCCCTCGCTCTCGCACGAAATCGATGATGGTCATGCAATATCCATGTCTAGGAATGATAGCAGTAATGAAGGGAGGTTGTCTGCGTTGCATTATGAACGAGATGCTCCCACGCTCATCAATGAATAGCTGGGTTTTGGAGGCTGAGTGGGATTTTAGCCGAAGCCTTGTTATAAATGCAAGGGTTTGGCTCAGAGACTATGGTCTACTTCTTCCTAGATATGTTCGTATTCTTCTTTGATATCATTTCAGTTCTCAAGCCCTTGTTGTTGTTATTCCTCCCCCACTTACCAGTTTAGATATGGCTCCAAGAGGTCGCAAGCCTTCTCGCCCTCATTCTGCTCAACCCTCTCATGCTGCGAAAATAGCCATCGACGTAGCTAAGTGTTATGAGGAGTATGTCCTTGAGGCTGACAAAGCCAAAATGTTCAAGCTTGAGGAGGAAGTTAGGAAAATTAAACAGTTTCAAGATGATGAGGATGTGGAGGCGCAACTGGGAGGCTTCATTCCAGATTTGGGATGCACCCGGTCTTGAAACTCAAAGTTTTTTTGAACCTTGGAGTTGTATTGGCACACCAAGACTATGGTGGCCATTGGAATGCTCCCTAAAGAGAAATACTTTCCCTAGTTGAAGAGAAGACATGAAGTGTTGGAGATTCAATGTGCTTACATGTATGAGGTTGTCACTTGGTTGGCTAATCGCCAAGGTGGAAACTTCACTCTCCTGCCAGGAATTATGTCGAGGCTGGGTCTTCACAGCTTGTTGTTGGTCAAGTGACAATGGACCTCACCAGCCCACATCATAACAAGTGACATCTCATTCTATTTATCTTACTATTTTTATGTTTTTTAGGCTTTTAAAGACAATTTTAAGTAAAGACAATCAAAACTTAGCGAAGTATGACATACACAGTTTGGTTAAGGCCTGGTTTCCCCTTAGGGGTAGGCAATAATTTTGGTTTTTTGAGATATTACCTTGGAGACTGTCATGGTCTCTTGGGCATTGAAAATGTTGAACTTCTTTTGTATGTCTATATGTAATCTCTGTTCATATTAATACCAAAGCTTACTTATAAAAATAAAAATATTAATATTACAACAACCACTCACATATATATACACTTGATGGTTATTCATTCAAAGTAAGTATATATCTATCTATCTATCTATATATATATAATGGAGTCAACATAAATTTTTATTATTTTATTATTATTTTAATGCGTTACGTTACATGAATATCTCTCCTGTAGTGTAGAGCACCTCTAGATGCAAAAACCACAAAAGCTAGTACATCTCAAAAAAAATATTATATACAAGAATATAAACCTTCGAAATAGAGCCAATATCCCTAGAAGGGCCAAAAGCCCAACATATGAACCAATAAATTGGCGGATGAAAATATTTAAAAGTGTGGCCTACCATGGATTCCTAAATATGCCAAACTCTTGCGTCTAACAATAAACCAACCTTTGAGAGACCATCATCATCCATATTCCTTTATTTAAAAATACGATGAAAATAAATGTTGTTAAACACTAAACAAACCAATTGAGCCTCTCATATATTGGCTACAAAACAAAATTTTCCATATTGAAAACCTTGTTCATTCAATTAACAATAACAAGAGCATCACCAAATATTTGAATTTTTTGAGCACCTTTTCAGCTACTAACATTAATAACAACTTTAAAGCCATGAGTTTAGTTAAAAATTTTGTGCCTCTTCCCAATCCAGCCTTGAAGTTTAAAATGTGATCTTTAGATAAATATAGGACACCTCCTGCACCACTGGAAGGTGGATCCTGTTGACTCACACCCTTGAAGAAGGTATGTGCACCATTTTTTTCAATCTTCTCTTCTCTAATCACTCTATGAATTTTTTCTTTGTTAATCGGTCAATAACTCTCTAGAACAAACAAACTTTGGACATGACACTATACTGAAGGAATCTATTTGCCTTGAAAGATTTGGGCATTTATTTCTTGGGTAACTAACAAAAATAATGACGTGTACATTTTAATAATTGAATTCCTACACTAGTTTTGTAATCCCCCATCATCAGGAAGACCACCCCAAATCTCCCTTAAGCCTATACTTCTTTCCAATTCCTTCCATACCTAAACTGCAAAGGGACAAAACATGAACATATGAATGATTGACTCATCACATTCCTTGCATAGAATGCACTAGCCTAGGCCATGAAAGCCTTTTTTTTGCGAAATATCCAATGTAGGGACCTTGTTCCTTAAAGCTAACCACATAAAAAGTGGGGTTTTAAGGGACATTGAATTTCCAAATACTTTTCCACCACTAGACTCTATTCTCTACCCCAACTATTGCACTTAAGGCTTGATATCCAACTTTTAGAGTACATATTCCACTGGCTAGGGTCTTTCCCCATATAATCTCGTCCTCCTCTTCCTTAATCCTCACATGATTTGTCCTTAAAGTTGTGATGTACCTCTCCCGTGATCTAGGTGGATATTGGTGGCCACCTGCCTATTCCATTGACTTAGAATGGTTCCACATATTGACAGTTATACTATGGTTTTTGAGGCCTTCAACTTATGGCACATTTTTAGGCATTTTCCTTATGTTTTTGGTAGTTGATATAGGCCACATAGAATATTTGATTACGTGGCTTGCCAAATACATAGAGTATGGATTAAGCTTTTTAATGGTCCAACAAATGACCTAAATGGAGTTTGTATGCAAAAGTTGTGGCTCGAGGAAGTTGATGTATCAACTAGCTTCCTCAGGGCCCACATTTTTGCCACATCATTTCCTATGGTTAGGGTTTTGGATCTTTAGGGGTTTTGCATCTTAGGGCATTATGATTTATGTTAAAAAGAAATTTTGGCCTCTTGTAATATCTTCTTGTGAATGAGCATAGTTGACACATCTCCTTTCAGAGATAAGTTACCACCATTCTAGCTAGTTTGTATTGTTTTGCATTTTATAGTTTTTTTCCATTTCATTCACTAATAGAATTTAGGTTTCATTGTATTATAGTGCGCTTTGCAATATCTCGATGTGTTTCCATTTATATTTCTTGCTTCATTTCATTCTCCACATAATTTAGATCAATGGTATCAAATCAATATGCTCTTTGTTGTTTCTTCATGTATGTACCTGACGAGGTTAGGGTATAGAGAGTTGGATCATGAATGTACTAAGATTGGGGAAGAGCACTCTCACCAGCCCAAGCAAATTCCCATGGAAGAAGAAGATAGACAAAGATGATTTGGAGAAATGGTTAAATTTATTAGAGGGTTATTACCATGTCCACTTATTTTTTGATAGTGAAAATATCACCTTCACACTATTTAAGTTCCTTCCCCATGTAAAATTTTGGTGGGATAGTTACTGGAGAGGCATGTTAGAGATGAGTCTACAAACATTCATGATAGAAACCACTTAGGTGGATTTTGTTGATTCCCTCAAGGAGGAATTCTATCTTTTTGGAAATTATGATGACTAGTACACAAGATGGACAACTCTGCACTAAGAGAGGGACTATACACTACCAGAGTACACTAATATCTTCCATACCTTGTGCTCAAAGTTGGGTATATGAGACTCCAAGAGATACTTGGTTTTGAAGTACTGCAATGTCCTGCATAGGTACATACAAAAAAATATGGAGTTCTTTGACATCTCCTCATTGGGTGCTACTTATTGATGTGTTGTCAAAATAGAGAAAAAAATTAAGTAGAAGAATTTAAAGTGGGATTTTGGGTATGCAAATACGTCATAGTAGAATCATGGTAAAGGAAACCTTAACTCACTTAACAAAGAATGGAGCAAGAATAGCCAACCTTAGGACAACTAGTCCAAGATGAAAGCAAATAAGGGTGAAGGGAAATTGAAGAAGGACATTGAAAAGTGGTGTGAGTTCCACAAAAACCCGCTCCTGACACAACACTAATGAATGTCACTTGAAACAATCATTATTGGACAAGTCTAAATACTCAAGGTTAGACTCTAGCTCAAACTATATTTTGAAGCTAGATAAGGGAAAACAAATCATCATCAACCCAGTTCTACCATTGTAGCCACACAAATCTAACTAGAAAATCCAAAGTAGCCCGATGAAGGTGAGCACCTCTTCCATTCATAGATGTGAGTGAAAGGGACTACACTATATTTCATTGTTAACAATGATATCCAAAAGAACCCAATCCCAGTCAAGGTTATCAAGAGATTGAAGTTGACGACAACACTACACCCCTATCCATACACCATCGATTGGATGAGGTAGGGATGAGACGTTCGCGATAGTAAACAATGCCACTTTCCCTATGACATCAAGCCCTTAAAATATGAGGTACTTTGTAATGTTTCCCCACTTGAAGTTTGTGATGTTCTTTTGGGACAACCATATATTTGGAAACATGATGTTGTTTACAAGTCTAGGCTCCATAGTGTCATTGTTAATTTGGGAGGTCATCTCTACATGGTACTAGAGTTAGTTCCAACTACCACAATTTCCTTGATCTTAGTGAAGCAATGCAAGAAGATAATTTCTTAGATCAATATTTTTTTCATCTTCATGATTTGGTTGGAAGGTGAATGCAATATCATTGTGAATGCCATGGCCTCTTCATAGGGTTTCTCTCCACAACATAATTAGGTGGAAAAGATAATGGAAGAATAAAGAGATATCTTCACTTCACTTGTAGGGGTGATTATGCACTACTAACTCAAGCATTCAATTGATTTGATACTTGGTGCTCCTTTACATAATGGCCCAATATACAAATTCTCTCTTTCGAAGAATTAAGAAATCAAATGTTGGATTCAAATGCACATCCAAAAGGGTCACATTTGATTGAGCTCCTCATTTTGTGGGAGTCCAATTATGTTGGCGCAAAAGAAGGATGGGGCATGGTGAATCTGTAATGATTATAGAGTTATTAACAAAATCACATTCAAGAAATCATATCCAATCCCCTAGATTGGTGATCTTCTTCATCAACTCAAGGGTGCCAAGATTTTAAGTAAGATTGATCTGAAGTTAGGTTAGCACTAGGTACTAATTGAGAAAATTGATGTATGAAAGACAATGTTTGTGTCTAAATAAGGCATTTTTAAGTGGTTGTTAATGCCTTTTTTCTTGACTAATTCTCCAACAACATTCATGAGGATGATGGATGGTATCTTGAGACCATTCACAAATTATTTTGTCATTGTATATTTGGATGATATCCTCGGTTTCAGTAAAACTCGGGAAAAATATTTGCATAACATTGAGAATATTTTGATCACCTTGCGATAATACAAGTTATATACTAACATGGAGAATGCTCATTTGGCATGTAGAGAATTTAGTATATGGGGTACATTATTGATGAACATGGTGTGCATATGGATCCAACCAAGATTCAAGTCATTTATGATTATCCATCCCCAATGAATCTAATAGAGCTCCATAGTTTCTTGGGCCTCACCAAATTCTATCTCGGGTTCATGTTGGGGATCTCTCATTTCACTTGGCCCCTAATCCAAGTGACCAAAGGTGGGGCCAAATTCAAGTTCATTCGGGGAAAGTCGTAACATATAACATTTGAGGTTTTGAAACACCACCTTCTATTAGTGCCGACACTCACTCTATTATACTTGAAAAAACCCTTTGAGATTGATACAGATGGTTTAGATTATGCTATTGGTTCACTCCTCACTCAACATGGACATTAGATGGCCTATCATCGTGAGACACTCCTAGATGTGATTCACAGGTACTCCACCTATGGAAAGGAGATGTACTCCATTATGGAGGCCTATTTCTAATTGAAACATTACACTCTAGGGAAGGAAATGATCATCAACACTAATCACAAAGCCCCATAGTACATGAAGACATGTGGAAAGTTATAAAATTACCATCATTAGAAGTGGTCCATGAACTTGCAACAGTTCCACATGAACATCAAGTTTAAGAAGGGAAACAAAAATCATGTTGCAGATTGTTTCAACCAACCTCTGGTTGTGGTGTTGATAATAGTGCTCAACTCCTATGAACATGAGACCTTCGAGTGGACCCAATTATATGACAACAACCTTGAATTCATTATTATCTATCGAACATTGGGTGCAAGTAAACCAGTCTTAAACTTTCATCTCCAAGCTGAACTTTTATGCCATCTAAGCCATCTCTATGTTCCTTTAAGCGAGAGTGAGAAGTTGATTTGGGAGGCACATTATAATCAAGTGGTAGGGAACTTTGGTGTGGAGAAGATATGGTAGTGTTGTAAAATTACTTCTACTAGAAATAGCTCTGATAGGATTTCAACTAATATGTCAGAATGTGCACAACCTGAGCCATCACCAAATGTGACATCAAGAAGTAGGGGTTGTACACTCCTCTGCCTACCTTGGAAAAACCCTAGAAGTCCTTCTCCATGGACTACATGTCTGGACTACATTCAACCAAGCATGGAAATTATTGTTTATTTGTGGTTGTTGATCAACTCTCTAAAATGGTCATTTTGACATCTTACAAGAAGAGTATCACATCAAAGGCCACCAATAAGATCTTTTTATAGTGTGTTTGGGTTCATTTAGATCTCCCAAAAACCGTTATTTCAAATAAGGATAATAGGTTCTTAATTATTTTCTGGTCCAACATATGGTTTAGGGTGGACACTATGTTGACCAAATTGACTTCCTTCCACCCTCAAATAGATGGATGGATTTAACCTAGTCAACAAGATGATTGTGCATATCCTGAGAATGAAAAAATCTAAATGTACATGCATATGGGATGAGAGCCTTCCTTATGTTCAATGTAGATACAATAGAGCCTTTCATAGCTCTATTGGTCACAACCATTTTTAGATGTACTTGGGATTCCAACCATTGGCCCCAATTGACGTAGCTTTACCCATTGCATTTACATAGGAATAATCCTGCCCTACTCAAATCAAGGTTAATAGAGTATCCAAATTTTTTGAACATATCCAACACATCCAACGAGTTCATAATATTTTACAGAAAGCCAATTCCAAGTATAAGCAACACCATGGTCAACATTAGGTTCCACATAGGTTTCATGTGGGAGATAATGTATGGTTGCATTTGTGGAGAGAGAACCTCATAGGACCCCATTTGAAGCTCTATCCACTTCAATATGGTCCTTACACCATCACCAAGGCTATGGGTGAGAATTTGTTTGGATTAAGTATTCCCCATTTCGTTGGCTTGCACCTTGTATTTAATGTGGAGCTGCTTCGACCATATTTTTTTTGGGTCGTTTCACGCTTGCGTGTGTCCTTATTAACGTTGGGGAGTTTAGAACTTGGGTTCATCCATAGTTGACCAACAAAAACCCCAAAGCATTGGCTTATCAATCTTCATCCAAGGTCGAAGCAATTCTCACCTGAGACGCAATGAGGATCACAGAGACCATCTGGACTTGTGACATGGATGAAGGAATAAATACACATTGATCCATCCAGGATAACATTCATACACTCCATTAACAACAAATTACTATTATCAATATGTAAAACATTACACAGACATACCCAAATGACACATGAATGACACACGTTAGATCATAATTGTTTCAACTTTATTAGTCCTTCCATTCCATTGAACAAAAGCATACATTAAGAAAACTATATTCAAAAACAACAAAGTATCATGTCCTCTTTGGATAACTCCCCGTCATTACAACATACTGCACCATGCACATCCTTTTAGGCCTCATCCGTATGACAAACTCATATCTATTTAGAAGAATTACAACATTACACTACTATGAAGGCTCAGAGTGAGCTCTAAACAATGAGCAACTAACAAACAAAAGCTTAGTAAATCCCTTGATAAACTAACTCTATTTTTGATGTCGCTGCTTCTTCTTATATCTTTCTCTACTCTGGATCTCTGTCTCTTTTAGCTCTGCTCCACTCACTCCACTGACAAACTGCCTTACATGCTTCTTACACCTTCTTGTAGTCCACATAGTATTTCTAGACCCGGGGCGATCCTAACTACCTTACAAACTCATCCTTTGGTTGTTACACATTCCCTTGCGTTGTTGGTAGTAATCATTGAGGGATATTTCCCAATGATTCATTTCTTGATTTCGACGCAGGTCTTCTTGATTTCCAGCACAACTGAAAAAAATCAGGTCGACGCGCACCTGGTAGACTTCAAGCTTGGCGTGCAATACCAAAAATCGATCCAATGCACACTTCTTTTCATTCTTCTTGCATTATCTTAGGTGCACAAAATGGAATGGGCACACACAACTTCTTTTTTGTGCACATGCGATGTTAACCCAAAACTTTGGGTGCCAACAAGTTTCCACCTCTCTTGGACACCTTATAGGTGGCTGAGAAATTGGTCCCTATAGAAATAAATCCTAACTACATTGATTAGGTGACAATCAACCAGATGATGGACACCAAGATAAAGGTTACCTTATTGTAGAACAACCAACTCTATCAGGTCGTCAAAGTAGGGCAACACCTTCAATAGGGTAAGTAGCTCACTGGGAGTGAGATTGAACACAATTTTTCCTATTTGATTGGGGAACTTGATGTAATGGGTACAATTTCTTCCTAATGAGGGACAACTAATATAGGTGGATACTTGTGGTCACCCCATGTTCCACCGACTCAAAATGGTTTCACATCTTGGCAGTTCTACTGCAGTATGTTTTTAGGTCCCAAACTTCAACGTAGTTTTTGGGAATTTCCCTTGCACTTTTATCAATTGATGTAGGCCGTGAAAATATTTGATTGTGTTATAGATCATGTATTAATATTTGTAATGGTTCAATAAATTCCCTAAATGGAGTTTTTTTGCAAAATTTGTGACCTTTAAAAGTTGACATATCAACTAGCATCCTTGGGGCCTACATTCTTTTACCATGTCATTTCCTAGGGTTGTGGTTTTGGATCTTTATGGTTTTTTAATATTATGGCATGCTACTATATGTTAAAAAGTGTTTTTTTTCCTTTTGTAATTTCTTCTTTCAAATGAGTGTATTTGACACATCTCTCTTTAGAGATAAGCTACCATCAATCTAGCTAGTTTGTATTGCTTTTCATTTTACAGTCTTTTTTCATTTCATTCATTAATAGAATTTGGGTTTTGTTGTATTATTGTGCTCTATACAATATATTTGTGTGCTTCCATTCATATTTTTTTCCTTCATTTCATCCTCTACATAATCTAGATCATCCCAATAAACAACTTCCCTCCCTTCCAGCCCAATCATGTTAACAGTTTTCCACTCTTGTCTCCATATAATAGTTATTTTTGGATATGCTACCTATATTAGAAATAAACAACCACTCCTATGGATATTTTCAATAAACCTATTAGATAGTACAAAACCATCACCACTCCCAACCCAAGGGTCAAAACCAATTCTCACTCTCGTTCCATTTCCAACCTTCCAAACCTAACAATGACCAATTAAAGGAAAAGGTAATACCATTGCAACAGTCCAAATGATAGAAGCAATATGCCATTTTTTGTAGTGTTCCTAATCCAGACTTCCAATGAATAAGATAATATATACTTTTAAGTTATGACTTGGCACCAACGACCCTTACCTTCAATTATCCTACAAACACTTTTGTAGCCAAAGCTTCGCTGAAAAGATGAATATTCTTGATACCTCGACCTCCCCGATCCTTTGGAATGGCTATATTTTTCATCTAACTCAAGCTAACCCTTTTTAATCCTTGCTTCCAGACCATAAAAATCTAAATCTTAGTTTCCTAATTTTTTCGAAGACCCCCTTTAGAATGCATGGTAATGACATCTAGAATACAAGAATTACCTCAAGGATAGATTTTTCCAAAATAAGCTTGCCCACATTAGAAATCCAATGATTACACCATACATATAATCTCTTTCCAACTTTTGTAATAAGCCAAAACCAATCCTTTTTCCCATATTAATTTGGCTTTAGATAAAACTCTAAATACTTCAATCCATTCTCAATATCATGTTGGAAAGGAAATCGTTGAGAGGAATACCCTTTCTCCTCTTCATCCAAATTGTTAAACGATAACCTAAATTAACCCTCTACCTAAATTGAATAAATATAAATCATACCCGTTAATTAATTGGGTTGGTTGTCATTGATGTCAACCCTTGAAGAAAGTCTGGTAGCGAATTCCGGTAGTACAAAGGTTTGGGTGATGGACCCAAGTTTGTTTGATGGAAAATGGTATAATTTTTTATATATTTGCAGGTAATAC
Organism: Picea engelmannii; assembly: GCA_009831015.1. Classification (NCBI taxonomy): domain Eukaryota; kingdom Viridiplantae; phylum Streptophyta; class Pinopsida; order Pinales; family Pinaceae; genus Picea; species Picea engelmannii. The sequence continues at coordinate 56,426 of ML782716.1, forward strand.
TATTCTATATGCATAGTACATGTCATACCATTTCCAGTGGTATGTGGAACATCACATAACTCCTCACGGTTAGAGAGTTATGGCCATGTGAAGTTGGAGAACCCTCATGAGTCATCTAGAAGCCCCAAAAGGTCAAACTAGTCAAAGTGTTTGCAAAGAAAAAATTATTTAAATAATAAAGTGAAGTGATGAGTGTACTATAATTCAAAGTGGATACAAAATAATTTATTTAAATAATAAATTTAATGGAGAAATTACTAAGTGGACAAGTGGTTAGAAGTGGGTTAGCCATAAAATAAGGAAAGTGGTTAAAGAGATTTTAGAAGGTAAATAATAAAGTGAAGTGATGAGTGTACTATAAGTCAAATTGGATACAAAATAAATTATTTAAATAATAAAGTTAGTGGAGAAATTACTAAGTGGACAACTGGTTAGAAGTGGGTTAACCCTAAAATAAGGAAAGTGGGTTAAGATGGTTAAAAGGTAACCCCTTGAGGAAGCTACATGAAAGTATAAATAAGGGGCAAGAATCTCTCATTTTTAACACACTTGAGAATATTTAATATCTACATGTGACCGAGGTAACCAAAGGATATCTAAGCCTAATTTCATAGGGAAGGTGAAGTAAATAAGGCTGAAATTCAAGGGAGGATAAATTCTTTTGATGATGCTTTCTAAGATATGTTATTTACAGGTCATCTCACCATTTTCACAATAATTTTTTTTCTAGAATGAATCATACCATGAAATTGGGAGGCCATTGAGGAAACCTATACAAGTATCTGTGATACAAAATTCAGCTTGTGGGTCATTGTATTTTTGGAGTTACACTCCGTGGAAAATAGGGTTTGTGGCTAGTCCCGAAACTAGTCTATAGTAGGTGTTTCGGGTAAAAACGTCATAACTTCTTCATAACAGATCCAAATTCAGTAAGACAAAATGTATTGGTTATATTACAGTCTTTAGTATTCTGTGTACCATTTTCGGATCCATACAACAAATATTCCGTGTGGGGCATGCTCTACAAGTGTGCTCTCTTGAATAAGCCAAAATTCAACAAGGTATGCCATTTTTGCTATAACTCCTTTTCTGAGAGGTTCCAAGCAGTGAAATCTGGAGGAATTGCATAAAAGACACTGAAGAAAGTTGTGTACTTTTTTCATATCTTTATTCATTATAGGTACATAGTTATGATTATTTCAAGTTAGGGTTGTCGACTAATCCAAAACTAGTCATGTGAGACTAAAGTAAAATTTGATGAAAATGCTAGTCTCTTGTTAAGGAAGGTTTGCAGGAATGTGATCATATACACCAGGTCTATTGCATAGTTACAAATCAGATTTGGATGATGAAATTGACGAGGTATTTAGGTTGAGGTACAGGTTGGTGCATAGTTGATGCACTTGTTTATGGTACATGTTGATTACAAGTTGAGGTACAGGTTGGTGCATGGTTGATGCACCTGTTTATGGTACAGGCTGATTATAGGTTGTTTGGTGCAGGTTGGTGCATGGTTGATGCACTTTTTTATGGTACAGGTTCATTCATGGTTGATGCACTTGTTTATGGTACATGTTGGTGCATGTTTAATGCACTTGTTTATGGTACAAGTTGATTACAGGTTGTTTGGTACAGGTTGGTGCATGGTTGATGCACTTGTTTATGGTACATGTTGATTACAGGTTCAGGTACATGTTGATGCATGGTTGATTCATGGTTCAGGTTATTGGTACAGGTTTTTTGGTGCAGGATGATTGGTACAGGTTTACAACAATATATCTCACAGTGATAGTGTGACAATGGTTCCATCATTCTACTTATACATTAGGGCGGTTGGACGGGGCAAGGACAGGTGGTTGTAGACACCTTCCGGTTGTATCCGAAGAACATAGGGGGTTTTAGCCTCCTTATGGTTGTAGCCAGAGAATTGGGGAGTTGGAGCTTCCCTCAGGTTGTAGCCTGAGAAACTAGGGGGCTGTAGCCTCCTTCTGGTTGTAGCCAAAGAATTGGGGAGTTGGAGCTTCCTTCAGGTTGTAGCTTGAGAAACTAGGGGGTTGGAGCCTCCTTCCAGTTGCAGCTGGAAAACAAAGGAAGTTGGTACTTCCAATGAATGTAATTCTTAAATACATATAACAAAAAACATTGTGTGGTTTTCTCCCGCTTTGGGTTTCCACGTAAAAACACCGGTTTACTGTGTATGTGTATGATTGCTCATTTGTTCATTGTTTATTTACTCTGCAACTATTGGATGATAATGCTACATTGATATAAAACTTGTATTTTGTGGTTAAAAAAGATCAATTTCTCTATCACTGATTCACCCCCCCCTCTCAGTAATCCAACAATCTACAAACAAAAGGTGGGTAAGAGAGATATTAATACTATTTTTTATACCGTTGAAAGACCTTTTTCTTCTTCTTTAATAAGTTCTTTGATTAATTCCTCGGCCACAATAAGGAATAAATGGGGTAGTAGAGGGCACCCCTACATTAACCCTCTACCTGACTTGAAGAAAAATAAATCATACCCGTTAATTAAAATGGAAAATTAAATTGAGGTTACATAGCTAATAACCTAGTTAAAAAAAATGAACATTAAAACTTAAGTGAATCAACATCATCCTTAGATATAACCAACTAGCCCTATCATAATCTTTAATATATATAATTTTATAACCAAAGAAGGATGGCTTTTTTTGTTTTAATTGAATGAAGACCCTCTTGGGATGCCCCTATGGCCTAATGAATCCATTTGCATGAAAAGAACCCAAACTTCTCATTAGAAATGAAATCTAATAATAATGTTTTCACTCTCAAAGAAATCACTTTTGAAATTATTTTATAAATAGAATTGCATAAAAATATGGGTTTGTATTGTTCAAAAGAAACATGATTATCATCCTTTGGAATCAAATAAATGAATGTGGAGTTGAATATTGCTAGAATTATTCGAGACAATAGATTCATTTATTACCCTTATTAAGTCTTCCTCTAAGATATCAAAAATCCCAGAAAGAATTCAAGAGGCCACCCATCTAGCCTGAGGCTCTTGTCCTTTTGAAAATTATGCATAACCAGTTGAATTTCATCCTTAAATATTTCCTCCAAAAACATTTTCTTGTCCTTTTCATCCAAAAAACTTTGAAAAAAGGTAGTCATGCTAATAACCTTAGCTAATGTCACTTGACTCTCTTATTTGTAAATATTTTTAAAGTGATTCAGACCCAATTGAGCAATATCCTCAAAAATCAATGCCAAAGAACCATCCTGCTTTGGGATCTGCCAAATGGTGTTCACATTCTTTTGAAGATTTGAAAGCTTATGGAAATATTTGGTATTATCATGACCCTTGGCCAACCATAAGGCCTAACTCTTAAGTCTCCAATCAACCCCTATATCTATTAATAATATTCTCCTTATAAGTATCATGCCAAAGGAATGTCTTATAATGAATTCCTTCAGAGGAATTTTCCTGACAATGGATGGACATAGAAATCAAAGGCATTTGATTCTCCACCAAGATTTGAATTTACCTCCTCTAAATTCCATTGAAAAAGTTGTAACATATTGTTTTCTCCCAAGACTATAATTATTCTTAAGACTTCACATGATGTAATTATGAAGTACACAATCATGTTTTGATTAATAAAATAAACCAAACCAGTCATTGAGAGGGAACATCCTTGAAAGTACTGGCCATGATACAAAAGTGGGAATTGATGAAGCAAGAATTGATGAAGTGGCATGGTGAGGTGGAGACGAGTTGTTTTTATATAGAAAACATGAAGCTTGTTTAACAAGCTAATTTATGCTTGCTAAGCACAAGCTTACACCTTCCAGCATACTCGATCTGTATGGAGCCACGTGACCAATCATGGAAGCCGCTGAGGTGGTTGAGACAATTAATAGATGTTGATGGATTAGACTCTTGGAAGAGGCAAGGGCCAATTGAATGACCTGACATAAGTACACCCATTGGATTGCCCCTTTAGAATTCAGATCCCTGACTGGAGGTCGCTTCTAGAAGAAACCATGAGAATCCCAAGGATTGGTAGAGGAAGAGACCAAAGGTGGAAAACACCACCAAAATACCAACATAAGAGGATATAGGAGAGACTACGAGAAGAGATAGAGAACACTCATGAGAGAAAAAAATTTGACTTTGAGAGTGGTATCAGAATACAAAGTCCGAAGGAGCTCGAAGAGAGCTGACCTAGAAAAGATTGAGTGAGTAACAGACTCTCAGAATGAAAATACAATGAACATAGGGGTTCATGAGCATGAGTTGAGGAAGATAAGGGACAGTTTCTTTGAAGAAATTAGGAAACTCATCCAATTTAAGGTTGATCACCCTTAAACAGAGAAGACCTGAATCTAGACTGGAGAAAAAAGGAATACAAATTGGTGCTTACTGAACAAAAATTGACACTGGTAAGGGGAGGTCGTTGAGGGACCGTTTAGCAGAGAAGGGACTCCCTTGTGCAAAGGAAATCTAGTTGAGAAACCACCTAATAAACCTATAGAGTTCATGAGCTCGGTGGGAAGGGGGAAACTTTTGTTGTTGTCAGAGGAGGAAGGAGAGTAACCTTCCTGGATCATCTTGAGTTTGGAAACCAACTGAAACATTCCCCTTGTGGTATCACAGCTTGGCACAGGGGTGACATACTGTAGGAACTCACTCTACAGTATGGCCTAAGGTTGGGAGGAAAGATGTCCTCTCTTAGTTAGTTGGTGTTGGTCATTTCTTGATCAGATAAGTGTTTTAAGTTGACCTGTATATATGTATATGTATATGTATATGTATGTATTTGTCTGAGTTAAATGGGAAATGTGAATGCCCTAAATCAATTAAGTGAACCCCCAAGTGATTGAAATGCGAACAATCTATGTCCTTGAGAGGAAAATTTGCAAGATATGGATAAAAACTTCATTGTCCAGTAATGTTAGTTCCTTGTTGTTGGGGAGATCCTTGCGAGAGATAAAAGGCCTTGAATTTTGAGGGAAAATCAAATCCTTGAGTGTAAATCTTGCAATATATTAAATATATTCTTTTGATGGAGATGAAGGGCTACTGATGGTCTTGGAGTGGTTATCCGAATCTTGAAGATTTAGTAGAAACCCCTGAATTTGGCTAAGACCTAACTTTGGACCATTATCCAGTAAAAGGGCCTCACGTTGAATAAAAAATGACTCACAACCATCAATTTTGTGCCTCGAGTAGATCTAGACCATTGATCAGATGGTGTCATCGTCAGAGTGACAATAGAAAAGACTGTGTTAGGACCCCGATGGGAAATATCTGAGTTGACGAGAACCATGGATTTATCGGTGAAAGGTAGGGAAAAATCAGGATCGTTGGATCCGGTAAGAATATTGTTAGTCGAAAGCTTGAAAAAAAGGGTTGTAATAGAGTTTGGTGATGGAAAATCTGAGAAACGTATATCTCTTAGACTGTGTGCGAGAGATCCCAGCCATTGGATCTAGTGAGAACCACTCTGAGGAGGAGGAATTCGATGTTAGAAAATTAAACATTTCCATGCTAAAACTAACAAAAGAGAGGAATAAATATTTAAGCTATAGATCAAATGACAAATAAAACACACAATACACATAAACTTTACCTTGGAAACCTAAACGAGAAAACCAGCATTCCTTGAGCGTCTTGCTCTCTTGTTGTCTTATTCATTCAAAATAAAAGGTTACATGCCTAACCTTGGTCCACATCTAAGACACAATTGACATCATACCTTCTTGCTTTACACAAGAATGACCTTGTAGCCAATTCGACTTACATCTACATGAACAACAACCTCTAAAATGATTGATCTAAATATCGACTTTTACAACATTACAACACACCTTATTTATAGGCTTTATAGTAGGAAAACCCTAAAGAAATGCGCCCAAAAATGGTTACAGATCCATGCATATGATTGGCTACAAATCCCACGAATCTCGGGATTCTATTACAGTTGACTACCAAGTCGGATTACCAATTGACCTTCATTTGTTCGTCAGTCAGTTGCCACATGACTGCTTGTCAACCTCTTGTCGGTTGAACTCTTTGACTTGTTGTCAATTACTTCAACTTCAACTTTTCTCGGTCGATCCACCTTGACCTTCAACTTTCATTGCAAAGAATATAACAACCCAACATTCTACCACTTATTGTCTTCTTTTCTAAAACCAATTGTGTCCTAAAATTTTGTTCACAAACCCAGGGCAACAATGCCCATTGCCTCTCTGCACCAAGAGAACTTCACATCACTCACAGACTTGGTCAAATAATCTACTATGTTTTCTAATGTGTCTATTTTCTCTAGAAACACCTTGTTTCTTTCCACCATGTCTCTTACAAAATGGTAATGTAAATCAATATGCTTAGTATTGGAATGAGAAGCTTGGTTCTTTGCTAGAAATATTGCACTTTGATTGTCACAACTTATCTTCATAGATATCTTCTCAAACCCGACTCCTAAACGCAACTGTTGCAACCATACTGATTCTTTGCTTCCATGAGTGGCTTCCATGTATTCAACTTCTATTGTTGACAAGGCTACGATTGCATATCACTTACTCATCCAGTTGATTTCTCCATTGAACATCTTGAACACATATCCATGGTCGAAATTCGTCAATCCAGATCTCCAGCCTAGTCGACGTCGACAAATCCATGTACATTTACTTCACTGTCACCTCCAGGTTTCCCTTGGTAGCATATAGCATAATATTTTGTTCCACAAAAATAGATGAATACTCTCTTGACAATTGTCTAGTGCTCCTTTCCTGGTGTTGACATGTATCTTCTCAACACTCCCACTCCATGGGAAATATTTGTTCAAGTGCAGACCATCACATCCATTAGACTACCAAAAACACTTGTATAGGAGACACATGACATACCCTCTATTTATTCATGTGTCTTTGGACACTGTTCAATAATTATCCTTGCTCCCATAGGAATTGACACCTTTATAGGTTTGTGATCATGCATGTTGAAACATTTCAAAACTATTTCAATATACTTCTTCTGGTTCAACCAGATCTTCCTAGCTACTCGATCTCTCTTGATCTCCATTCCCAGAATGAAGTTCGTTGCAATGATATCCTTCATGTCAAACTTGGAGGATATCTGCTTCTTCACCTCCTTTATTGTGTCCATGTTGTTTTCGATAAGAAACATGTCATCGAAATACAATGCAACATATATGAAACACCCACCTTCCTTTTTGGAATATATGTAGTGATCAACTTTGCTTCTTAGAAATCCCAAATAAGTATGTCTGTGTCAAACTTTTGATACCACGTCCTTGGTGTTTGCTTTAGACCATAAAGGGATATTTTTAACTTGCATACCAAATATTTCTTTTCCTTTACTACAAATCCTTTAGGTTGTTTCATGTAGATTTCTTCTTCCAGGTCCCCATGTAGGAACACTTTTTTTCACATCCATTTGTTCTATTTCAAGATCAAATTTTGCATCTAGATACATAAGTACTCTAATGGAAGTTAATTTTGCAACAGGGGAAAAAATCTCACCGAAGTTGACTACTTCAACTTGGGAATATCCTTTCACTACCAATCAATCTTTTAATTTATTGACTTGACCTGTCACGTTCATCTTCTTCTTGAATACCCACTTACTACCGATGATATTTCTTTTACTAGTTAATTGGACTAAGTCCAACATCTCATTTTTGTGCAAGGATTCCATTTCTTCAACCATGCCATTCTTCCAGAGTCTCCCCTTTGTCGAGTTGACTACATCCCTAAATGACTTGGGCTCCTCGTTAGTGTTAGTTAACAAAAATTCAAAACATAATTCGGGTGGACTATACCTTTCGTTTGGTTTTCTTACTCATTCATACCTCCTTACAAACGGGGTCGATTGTTCCACCTCTTCATTTGATTCAATCAACTCATCTAAATCATTTTATTCTTTGTTCCTTAGCTCAAACCTCACCTTCTCTACATTATTCTTTGTTTGAACCATCACTTCAGACTTGGACTTCCTTCCGACTTCTTTGAACACCATATCTTGATTGTACACTATTTTCCTTGATGCATGATTCCATAGTTTATATCCTTTCATTCCTTTTTTGTATCCAATGAAAATAGACTTGATTTCCTTCTTGTCCAGCTTGCTCCTATTTTCCTTGGGAACATGCACAAATGCATCACATCCAAATACTTTCAGATGTGAAATTGAATGCTTATTATTAGACCATACCTCATGTGGAGTTGTGTCGACTAGCATCGACGAAGGAGACATATTCACCATATATTTTGTAGTGTCAACTTCCTCTGCCCATAATTCTTGTGCGAGACCAACACCACTGAGCATGATCCTTTCCTTTCCCATCAATGTCCTATTCATTCTCTCGACAAATCCATTTTTATATGGGGTACATGGTGTGGTTTTTTGGCATGCTCTTCCACACTAATTGCAGAACTGCTCAAATTATTTTCCATAGAATTCACCACCGTTGTCAGTTCTCAACACCTTAATCTTCTTATCTGTTTGGTTTTCAACAAGATACTTAAACTCTTTGATTTATTCCTTAGGAAATATATCCATTTCTTCCTGGAAAAATCATCTATGAAGGAGACATAATATAAGGATCCACCAAGTGAAGGAACTGAAACAAGGCCAAACACATCACTATAAACCAATTCTAGAATCCCCTTTGCCCTTGTCTCTCTAGATGGGAACCTCACCTAAATTTGTTTTTCATATTGTTAGCGATATTTCCTATAAGGGGGATAGAATGCAAAGGAATGGGTTAAAAACCCACTTGTCCTAAGTTTGGAATGCTAATGCGCCCGTGGTAAGCGACAAGCAAGTCTGGGCGGCAGAGATTCGCGCGCCCGGATCAACGGTGCATATAGGATTCCGGA
>ML782716.1:65372-86499 GCA_009831015.1 Picea engelmannii
GGGGGGGTCCGGAATCGAGGGCGCATCTCTTCAACGGTCCTGATCGGAGCGCCCAGATCAACGACGCTCAAGGCATTTCCGGACCCCCTGCCTTTCTACCTTTAAGCCGAGGGGGGGGGTCCGGAATCGGGCGCACAGCTTCCCAACGACCGAGATCTAAGCACCCGGATCAACGACGCTTGTGCGATCCCATCCTTCTCAGCTGCTGTATGTTTAACTAACGTGGGCCCTTCCCCCATTATGTCATCTTCATGAGCCGCCTCTCCCCCGTTTCCATGTGTCATCTGTGTATCTCCACTTTAGTCCAGGTGGTCCCTTCTCCATCTCATCATTCATTTACCACCTGCCATGTGTCCCTCTCCTTTCCACGATAGCCTCCACCAAAGAGTGCCCCTTATATCTCATCACCTGCCTCCACGCATATTCATCAGGCCAATCAACCAACCTAGGTGTCAGCGCAAGGGGCCTTCCACGTCACTAAAGTACCAAGTTGGCCGGGCCGTTCTCAATCCCCACGAATCAGTTATTGAGGCAGTTGGTGGTGGTTAGACATCACCTCCGCCATAATGGGAAAGTCTGACGACGAGTTAAGATCATGTCGATTTGACTACGAAGATGTCAGAGGTTCGATTGCGTCCGCCGCAGGTGCACGATCAGTCATAGACTGCAGGTGCAGATTGTCAGAGGCCATGCAGACGCAAATCTTTTAATGTAGTGTCTTGATTTTGTTGTTGTTGTGGTTTTTGAGTATATGAATGCATTTTCTCCATTTTTGTATCTATCGATGGTAGAGAAGAGCTCTCGGTTGTAAAGATTTAATGAAGCACTGTTATCTCTGGTTATGTATGAACTCTTGAGAATTCTTTCCTTATGAAGGTCAGTTTCTTTCATGTCTTTGTTCAAACTGTGTTAGAGCTGCTCGGAATTGGAGAATCCAGTTGAGTTGCAACTGTTATAGGATGATGTAGAATTTGATCACTGTGACAGTCACATTGCCTCTAATTAGTCCTTGTGACTTTCCTAACACTGAACGACTTGGAATTGGAGAATCCAGTGAAGTCCCTTCTTCAGTATTTCGAAACCCTGAACCTGAGGATCTCGCTTTCAGAGTTTTTCTTCTACAAATTACCGAAAGCCTGTCCCCCGAAGTAGTTTGTTCACTCTTCTTATCAAATCTTCCACCTATTCACCTTTTAATCAACCCACTGATTGAAGTTAGATCAAGACCTCCTTTGCTTCATACATGCCGGACCCAGTCTCTGAGTTAGAGTGACATTTCCCCGAATCTCTGTCCATTTGATCACCCATAAAAAACCACTGTGACATAAAACTGATGGGCGTCGGGCTCTACTCCTGCTAGCAATCCAGGAGTGACTTCCGTCGCCGTTGCCGGGGATGAAGTTGAATATTTTCCCCGGGATTGAACGACAACGATTAACTGATTCTGAAGGTGCATCATATATCAGAATTATCAAGATTTCTGCTGTGCGCCTGGCGACTCCATTGTGACGACTCCGCTGGGGAGAACCTGCTCTATCAATTGTGGCTTTCAGAGGCAGACACATGTGGTCTCATCCACAACTGCCCCTAGATACACCTAAAACCGATCCAGAGGTGGTTCTCAGAAAAGGAAATTCCCTTGAAGAAGAAGCTTCCACCGCCGAAACAGGTAATCCTCCATCTCCTTCTATAAGAACTCTGTTTTCTCCCCCTCAGTTTCTTGATAGACCTCCTTCACATGTTTCCCATTTCCTTAATTTTGGGAGTGTTCCTGCTGAGTTTTCCCCTCCTGGTCTGGGATTGGAGGGAGAAATCCTTGTCACTCCCCTCTCCTCTGAAGCTGTACCTTGGCATAGACCCACGACCACAGAAGATTTCCCCACTCCTGCACAAGGAGGAGTACCTGCTGACTTGAGCTCATTATCTTTATCCTTAAATCCTCTCTTGTTTCCCACTTCACTTCGAGACTCATTTCCCGTAGCCCCTTCGCGAACTCCTTCTCCTCCGAGTTCTCCTCCACCTAATATTCCTATGGCTGGAGAAATCCCCCTATGACCAAAATAGAGGTCATCATAGCCGCTAGATACGCTCCCCTCGTGCTACCACAACCTCTCAATAACCTCCCACTAGAAGGATACCTAAAGCAGCTGCCCAAGTTTACAGGCGAGGGGGATATAACTGTTGAAGAGCACCTAGCAGCCTTTTACACTTTCGCGGATGATAATGTTATCATGCACACAGATGTATGGATGATAATTTTTTTCCATAGTCTCCAAGGAGAGGCTAGAAACTGGTTCAGGGCCCTGCCTCCTGGATCTATTGATGGGATCAGAGCTTTAGATAATTCCTTTTTGAGACAGTGGGGAGATAAAAAAGACTTCATGTATTACATGACAGAGTTTGGGTCATTGAAGAGAAAGGAAGGAGAGTCTGTTTCTGACTTCTCCAAGAGATTTAATAAAATGTACAATAAAATTCCTGCTGAGATAAAACCCTCCGAAGCCTCTGCAAAGATCACTTACTCCAGCGCCTTTGATCCTGATTTCTGCCTACTGCTAAGGGAGAGGAGAGCTGTTACCCTGGCACACATGCAAGACGCAGCCATGGAGGTAGAATCCAACATATTGGCCGTCAACCGACTCAGGAACACCGGTGATAGAAATACGTCAAAGAGAAGGCCTGAAGCTCCCTCGTCCAGTTCCTCTCCCCTGCCCCATCAGACAGATGAGACAACTAGAGAAATAAAATCGCTTGCTGCCAAGATAGAAAGGTGGGAATTAGAGGGGAAGCCCATGTACAGAAATCCCCAGAACACTGATAATAGAGGTTTCATATGACCTTCTAACAATATGCCTCAGGTTTTCCCGAGGGAACAAAGGGGAAAAGATAGAGATGATCAAAGGGTTCAAACCCCCCTCCAAAACAACCTAGTTGATCATGAGGAAAGAGAGGAGATAGATGAGTTTGGCCTGGAAATTCACTGTATTGAAGAGACTCCCCCTTTTCCCCACTTGACTCAGTCTACATATGAAAGATCTTTGATGAACATTCAGATCCATGAGTTAGGGAAGGGAGAAAGGGCTGGTCACACTTCTAACAGATATAATCTCAGGTCGAGAAGGAAAGAAGGAGACTTCTACAACTCAGACCAACCCCTCATAGCATATAGGCCTACTAAAAATGCAATAGACACAACTAAAGAAAAGAAGACTCAGAGCGCTTCGCCAGCATCCAAAGAGCCTGTCACTGAGGTAAGAGAAGCTCCTAAACCTACCCCCTCTTTCAATTTTGAGCATGAGATTCAGAATATTAGGATTCCTGTACCTCTCTCTGAGCTAGTTAAAAATGAAGACTTCAAAAGGTCCCTTTCCAAGTTGCTACAATATGAGTCCCCCCAGCCTCCCTCTGACTCAATAAACCTTCAAGATGAAAATCTTGTAGTCGTCTTGGGGCCTATGGTGGAAGATAGAGATGATTCATCCCCTCCCTTATACACATCCCTGAATATACATGATAAAGTGTTGCATAACTGCCTCATGGACTCAAGGGCTTCCCATAACCTTATGCCCAAAATAGTAATGGAAGAACTGGGATTAGAAGTGACCAGGGCCTACCATGATTTATACTCTTTTGATTCAAGGAGGGTGCAATGTCTGGGAGTCATCAAGGGCTTGGTGGTTTCTCTGTTTCAACTGCCCATGAAGAGTGTGGTCATGGACATTGTGGTAGCTGATGTTCCTCCCAAGTTCGACATGCTATTGTCAAGGTCTTGGATTAAAAGACTTGGAGGAATGTTACAGATGGACCTCACATATGCCACTATTCCGGTCTTTGGAGGAGAGCACAGGAGGTTGCACAGAGAGGCCCAGCTAGCCTATATTGTCAGTGATGAAGCAAACCCCACTAACCACCCCATATTTGCACTTGATACTAACTTAGGGACTAGTTTTTTACAGATCACTGGAACTCCTGAGGTCCCTTTACAGATAAGAAAGCAACCTATTATTGATCAGCAGAAACCTCCTCCAATCACCTCTGTCTGGAAGATGTTCTTCGACGAGGCTTCCTCCAGTATGGGTGCTGGCGCTGGAGTAATTTTCATATCGCCCTACCAAGAGACTATATCCCTGTCATACAAGCTGGAATTTGAAACTAACAACAATGTGGCGGAATACGAAGCTCTTGTTTTGGGTATGAGGGCTGCAAAGGAATTAGGAATTGAAGAGGTGTCCGTGTTCAGAGATGCAGAATTGATAATCCAACAGGTCAGGAATGTTTATCAGGCTAAGAATCCTCGGCTCAGGAGTTACAGGAATGAGGTATGGGACCTAATTGATAATTTTTTCTCAACTTTCAACATTACTTTTTTCCCAAGGGAAGAAAATACCTCGGTCGATTCCTTAGCCGTTTCGGCTAGTCTGTTCAAGGTCTCTCTGCCACCCAAGATCCATGGTGAGGTCGAAATAAGATACATACCATCCATCCCAGACAATGTAAATCACTGGGAGGTATTTGAGGACGACATTGAAATCATAAATTTTCTTGAGACCATCGATGAGTTTTCGGCACTGCACATTGATCAAGATCCCGACCCGAAGGGTGAACTTCACCCTGAAGTGTTTGCAAATAAAATTGCCAATCACCAGATTATTCAACTACCTAGCAATCACATTCCAAGGGGACTAGTCCCTTTAGAAAGGCTATTTGACAAGAATGATGTGGCAGTAAAGGGTAGTGTTTCAAGTAAAGATGCCGACATAGACGAATGTAACATCGACACGTAGGAGGAGCCTAAGTTTGTCAAATTATCAAGCAACTTGACAAATGAATAGAGGGCGGAATATGCTGGGTTATTAAAAGAATTCACTGATATGTTTGCATGGACCTACAAAGACCTCAAAACTTATGAAACATCTGTCATTGAACACAAGATTCCACTGAAAGAAGAGTCTAAGCCATTCAGGTAGAAGCTGAGACAGATAAATCCCATGTTATTACCTGTCATGGAGAAAGAAGTCAAGAAATTGTTAGATGCCCAAATCATTGTCCCCTTGAGGTATTCCGAGTGGATAGCTAATTTGGTTCCAGTAAGGAAGAAAAGTGGATAAATCAGACTCTGTGTTGATTTCAGGAACCTGAACAGAAGCTCAAGGAAAGACAATTATCCCTTGCCCAACATGGAACACATATTGCAGAAGGTAATTGGTGCATCTAGGATATCCATCATTGATGAGTTTTCTGGTTATAATCAAATATCAGTCATGCCTGAGGACAGAGAAAAAATGACCTTCACCACTCCTTGGGGCACGTTCATGTATGCCAAAATGCCTTTCGGGTTGATGAACGCAGGGGCAACATTTCAACGAGCCATGGACATAGCCTTTATCGGGGAGAGAGATAAGTTTGTGGTGATCTACCTGGATGATATAACAGTCTTCTCCAGGTCCGACAGAGAACACTGCAGCCATCTGAGGAAAGTTTTTCTGAAATGTCGGAGGTTTGGCCTATCCTTAAATCCCATAAAATCTTTGTTTTCTATGAAAGAAGGGAAGCTATTAGGCCACATAGTATCGGAAGGAGGAGTAAGGATCGATCCTAGTAGGGTTGAAGCAATTCAAACCCTGTCACTTCCTAGATCCAAAAAGGAAGTTCAGGCCTTCTTAGAGAAGATTAATTTCTTGAGGAGATTTGTCTCAAATTTTGTTGAGTTGGTAAAAAATATCACAGCCATGCTCAGAAAGGGAAATGAAGTAAAATGGACTAATGAACCCAGGGAATCTTTCATCCAAATAAAAAGAGCATTGACTAAGGCACCTGTTCTGATCGATCCTGACTATTCCCAGGAGTTCTTGATTTTCTCTTTTGCCTCTTTTGATACAGTAGCAACAATTTTGTTACAGAGAAATGAGGAAGGACGAGAACAACCCATTTCCTTCTTCAACAAGGCATTGAGAGATGCAGAAACTAGGTATGAAATCATGGAAAAACAGGCTTATGCCTTATTAAAGGCCCTCAAAGCTTTCAGGATCTATGTCCTACACTCAAATGTGATAACATATGTTCCTTCAGCTTCTGTGAAGGACATCCTTGTACAACCTGACATGGATGGGAAAAGAGGGAAGTGGATTGCCAAGATCCTAGAATTTGATCTAGAGATTAAGCCCACCAAGTTGATAAAGGGACAAGGTTTAGCCAAGTTACTGGTTGAGTCCAACTACAAAGCCCTGGGGATCAACCACATCAACACCTGCTCAAAGATACAACAAACTGAGTCATCCAATAAGAATTCTCAGGGTGCCTTATCACTAACAGCATGCCCCTGGTACAAGGATATCTTGTACTTTATGCAAAAATTAAGGCCTCCTGATGGAATGAAAAAAAGCCAGGCGAGAGATTTAAAGCTCAAGGTGGTCAGGTATTGCCTCATTGACCAAGCCCTGCATTGGAAAGACCCCCTAGGGGTATTATTAAGATGTCTAAACCCACAAGAGGCCCAACAGGTTATGTTCGATTTCCACAGCAGCCTTTGCGGAGGTCATTATTTCTGGAAGACCACAGCCCATAAGATCCTCCGAGCTGGGTACTACTGGCCCACTTTATTCCCTGATGTTTGCAGAGAAATCAGAGCTTGCATCAAATGCCAAAAGTTCTCAGGGAAGCAACATCTCAAGTCTCTGCCATTAAATCTTGTAGTAGTCTCAACACCTTTTCAGCAATGGGGATTGGACTTCATCGGAGAAATTCATCCTCCCTCAAGTGGCCAGCACAGATGGATCCTGACTGCAACAGACTATTTCACCAAGTGGATAGAAGTTATCCCCACCAGGAGCACTTCTCATAAAGTAATTATTAGCTTCCTGGAGGACATTTTTTCCCGGTTTGGTTTCCCTAGAAGGATTGTCACTGACAATGCTGCCTCCTTCAGGTCTGAGCCACTGGTCCAGTTCTGCGAACAGTATGGGATTTCACTGATTCACTCTACTCCTGGGATTCAAAGCTCAAATTTTCTCTATGGGCTGATCGGGTAACAACAAATAAGTCCCTTGGCATCTCACCCTTCCATCTTGTTTACGGAACAAAGGTCGTTTTCCCTACTCAGCTCGCCTTATCTGTGGCGAAATTCCTCCAGGACCTTGAAGGAGAGCCTGACAATATGGTCATAAGGATTCATTAGATGGTGGAAGTACAACAGATCAGGGAGCAAGTCATGAACAGGGCCTACGATCATCAACAGAAGATCAAGCAGGCTTTCGACAGGAAGAGCAGGAAGAAAGAATTTGAGCAGGGTGATCTGGTGCTCAAATGGGATGCACCCAGGCAGGAAAAAGGAAAACACAGTAAATTTGATGCCCTCTGGTTTGGGCCTTTCAAGATCCTTGAAGTATTTTCAAACAACACTTACAGGTTGCAGGATTTGGAAGGCAAAGAAGTTTTTAGTGGCCCAGTAAATGGGCATTTCTTAAAAAAATGTTTTCTGTGAGCCGCAGTCGACTCTTTTTGTTTTGTTTTGTAAATATTTTTTTTGTTTTCAGCCTAATAAATGACTCCATAGCCCAACAACAAGGCACTGAATCTGCAAAAGAGTTCTTAGAGCATCACATGGATGACTCTATCCCTCCATGGAGCCAAATGTTAGCGATATTTCCTGTAAGGGGGATAGAATGCAAAGGAATGGGTTAAAAACCCACTTGTCCTAAGTTTGGAATGCTAATGCGCCCATGGTAAGCGACAAGCAAGTCTGGGCGACAGAGATTTGCGCGCCCGGATCAACGGTGCATATAGGATTCTGGACCCCCCCTGCCTTTCTACCTTTAAGCCAAGGGGGGGGGGGGGGTCCAGAATCAGACGCACAACTTCCCAACGGCCGAGATCTAAGCGCCCGGATCAACGACACTCGCGCGATCCCATCCTTCTCAGCTTCTCTATGTTTAACTAACGTGGGCCCTTCCCCCGTTATGTCATCTTCCTGAGCCGCCTCTCCCCCGTTTCCATGTGTCATCTGTCTATCTCCTCTTTAGTCTAGGTGGTCCCTTCTCCATCTCATCATTCATTTACCACCTGCCATGTGTCCCTCTCCTTTCCACGATAGCCTCCACCAAAGAGTTCCCCTTATATCTCATCACCTGCCTCCACGCATATTCATCAGGCCAATCAGCCAACCTAGGTGTCAGCGCAAGGGGCCTTCCACATCACTAAAGTACCAAGTTGGTCGGGCCGTTCTCAATCCCCACGAAGCAGTTATTGAGGCAGTTGGTGGTGGTTAGACATCGCCTCCTCCATAATGGGAAAGTCCGACGACGAGTTAGGAGCACGTCGATTCACCTACGGAGCTGTCAGAGGTTCGATTGCGTCCGCCGCAGGTGCACGATCAGTCATAGACTACAGGTGCAGATTGTCAGAGGCCATGCAGACGCAAAGCTTTTAATGTAGTGTCTTGATTTTGTTGCTGTTGTGGTTTTTGAGTATATGAATGTGTTTTCTCCATTTTTGTATCTATCGATGGTAGAGCAGAGCTCCCGGTTGTAAAGCTTTAATGAAGCACTGTTATCTCTGGTTATGTATGAACTCTTGAGACTTCTTGCCTTATGAAGGTCAGTTTCTTTCATGTCTTTGTTCAAACTATGTTAGAGCTGCTCGGAATTGGAGAATCCAGTCGAGTTGCAACTGTTATAGGATGATGTAGAATTTGATCACTATGACAATTTCATTGCCTCTAATCAGTCCTTGTAACTTTCCTAACGCTGAATGACTTGGAATTGGAGAATCCAGTCAAGTCCCTTCTTCAGTATTTCGAAACCCTGAACCTGAGGATCTCACTTTCAGAGTTTTTCTTCTACAAATTACCAAAATCCTGTCGCTCGAAGTAGTTTGTTCACTCTTGTTATCAAATCTTCCACCTATTCACCTTTTAATCAACCCACTGATTGAAGTTAGATCAAGACCTCCTTTGCTTCATACATGTCGGACCCAGTCTCTGAGTTAGAGTGACATTTCCCCGAATCTCTGTCCATTTGATCACCCATAAAAAACCACTATGACATAAAACTGATGGGCGTCGGGCTCTTCTCCTGCTAGCAATCCAGGAGTGACTTCCGTCGCCAACACATATATACAATGTTCACAAAAGTTGACTTCTAAATTACATTTAGGGAAATCTTTGACCATAGCTTTGTTATGCATAGTTCAAAGTACTTTTTATCTAATGTGTCCCATCCTATCGTTCCATAGCATGGCCGGGTCGACTTAATGAAGACTTGTCGAATCGATTTGAATTGACTTGGCCCGAGTTGAGTCGAGTCGATTTGAATTCGAGTCAACTTTAGGAACAAAATTGTTTTTGCATCCAATTGATTTGACATTCCCAGACAACTTCTATAGGGTTCCAATCTGAACTCCTTTCATTAAGACCATTGCACCTCTGCATTTATCCTTCTAAAATAGAGTGTGCATTCCCGAATCATCCATATTACTGAATTATATTAGGTTTCTTTCCACACATGGAATATGTAACACACTTGGAAGGGTGCTACTCCTCCCATCCTACAATATCAATCAGACTCTTCCCCGTCCAACAATTTTGGTTGTCAAGTCATCCCCCAAGAACACGTCTCCTCCTTCATATCGTTCATATTCACAAAACCATTCTCTATGTGGTGTCATATGATAGGATTCTCCTGAGTCGATTAACCAAACATATTGATCCGACTGTGTACTGGTCGACACCAGGTACACATCGCCTCCCTTATCTGGAGTAGTCTTTCTCTTAGTCGACTGCTTCTCATCGGATCATGTATTGACTTCCATTGTATTTGATTTTCAATCCCTTTTATAATGCCCAAATTTGCCGTATTTCCAACATCTTCTCGTCAATTGAATAGGGGATTAAATGTACCCTTCGACTTAGAATTTCTACCAGAGAATTTTCCTTTATCTATGTCAATCAGTCAACCTCTCACCACTAATAAATCTTTGGTTGATCCTTCCATGTTCTTCCTTCTCATTTATTATAACAATAGAGATGCAACCATGTCTTCTAGTGCTAATGTGGTTGAATTACTCCTATAGCCATGACAAAGCTATCGAGGAAGTATGGAAAAGAACATAATAGGGTAATACATTTCTCCTCCTTAGTGATGTTAATATCCAGAGAAGATAACTAGCTTATCATGGTATTAAACGAATTTAAATGCTCAGTTACCAAAATTTCCTCACTCATCCTCAAAAGATACAATTTATTTCTAAGGAATAAATTATTTAACAATTATTTCAACTGGTACAAGCTTCCCAACTTGTCCCACAGTTTCTTGGCCGAATCTTCACCTGAGACATTCAACAATACCGAATCTACAAGACAAAGTCGAATCATACTCTTTTCCCCTCTGTCAATTTTCTCCCATTCTTCCCTTGACATACCTTCTAGAATTGTACCTAGATAGATTGTTTCCCATTCTTCTCGATATACAAGCAGATCTTCAATTTTAATCTTCCAAATATGAAAATTCTGGCCATTGAATTTTTTGATCTCTATTATCGAGATACTTGTCATTCTTTAAGCACAAATTTAAGTATTTTTGACTTACAAATCTTACTATACCTAGGGTTTAGCTAAGATCCAAGGTTGTTAAACCAAGCTATGATACCACATGTTAGGGATATAAACACTTCCATGCTAAACCTAACAGAGAGAGGAAGAAATATTTAATCTATAGATCAAATGACAAAGAAAACACACATCACACAGAGATTTTACATTGGAAACCCAAATGGGAAAACCAACATTCCTTGAGTGTCTTTCTCTCTTGTTGTTTTAATCATTCAGAATAAAAGGTTACATGCCTAACCTTGGTCAACACCTAAGACACAATCAACATCATGCCTTCTTTCTTTACACAAGAAAAACGTTGTAGCCAATTCAACTTACATCTACAAGAACAACAACCTCTAAAACAACTTATTTATAGGATTTACAGTAGGTAAAACCCTAAAGAAAGGTGCCCAAAAATGATTAGAGATCCATGCAGATAATTGGCTACAAATCCCGCGAATCTTAGGATTATGTTAAAGTCTACTACCAAGTCGGATTACCAGTTGACCTTCATTCAGTCTTCAGTTGGTTGCCACATGACCTCATGTCGACCTCTTATCGGTTGACCTCCTTTATTTGTTTTCAATTACTTCAAATTCAAATTTTTCTAGTCGATCCACATTGACCTTCGACTTCCATTGCAAAGAATATAAAAACCCAACATTCAAAACAATGATAGGTTAAAATTTCATCCCCGAAGATCACGAAGATCATTGGATTAGATATACAAGGATCATTTGATCTATCGGAGTGAGCATGGTTGGAGTGAGTTGTTTGGAGTAATTTGAGCAACTATAAAGGAAATACACCGATGAGAGGGGATCTAAGGATAAAGGAGGACTGTTGAGTGGTACATGGGTGAGAGTGAATCTCAGTCGTGTGATTTGTGGGTCTGATTCATTGGTGTGAGTAATGGACCTTTATGCAGAGAGTAACCATCGAGTGGGTAGAAAAACCTGACATAATCGTGACTGTTAAACCCTAAGTCTTAGGAAATTTATATCTCAATGGTTGATCCATTAGGATGGTGTCGTCGAGAAGGAAATTAACCTAGATGTTTGGGAACTCTGATGAAATAGGTCTGAATAGGTCCATATCGTTGGTTTGAGAGAGAGAGAAAATCCTAACTGTTTGATTGAGGGCGCATAGGTACCTGGAGAGGTTTCTCTAAGAATTAATAAGAGACATTAGATATCAAATTGTGATTTAAGAGAAGTCCTCACCCAAACAATTGATGAATCTTATAGCATGCCACAAGAGAAGAAATAAAGAAAACCGAACATCCCACCAACCTAAGCTTGTATTAGGGGGTCGAGTGTGTCATAGAGTGGTATCAGAGCAGATTTCAAATTCTAGGCTTGAAAATGTCACCAAGAATGTTTGAAACCATTTAAGAAAATTTTGATGTTGTTTAACATGTATGCATTAAACCGGTAATGTATTACTAATTGTAGTTGTCATCTCAGCACATAGGATGTATTGAAGGAATCAAAAGGTGAATGGTACAATATAGTATGGATTGAACCTCACATATTAGAGGTGAGGAATCTAATGGATGGAGGGATAGAGAAACACCTCCAGATTTAATGGCCACTATTATAATTCTGAAGGCGGACAATGAAAGGCTCATGAGATCTCAGGTTGAGACGGAAGAATTGAACACAGTGTTACTGCAGAGTTTTTCAGATATTCAAAAACATCTACAACAAGGACTAATTAATGTAGAGTTACAATAGTCAGAGAGGTTGAAAACCACTTCATATTCTTAGAAGCATGAATTGGCTCAAAACGACGTGGGAAAGATTTCTTCGAGAAAGAGGCATCAAGATGCCAAGTGTAAATGTGTTGAACCTGCACATAATAGATCTAGCTAAACAATAATACACACATTTGCAGAGAGAATTGGAGAAAGAAGAAGAAGGAGAGAAAGAATGAAAGAATTCTCATTAACCGTTGTGAATAATGAATAGCTTACACATGATATACTCTGTATAGCTCAATGAGTTTGCACTGGAGGTGAACCAATGCACCACGGTGGTGGTCTAGAGTGATATGGACACAGACCAGAAGTTACGGGAGTGATCTGCCACCTAGTCTAGTCTCTCAGGCAGTTACGAGAGTGAACTGCCACCTAGTTGAGTTAAGTAGTCAACTAGTCTTTAGTTAACTGATTGAACAAAGAATAGTGAGGAGTTAACTCGGGGAATTAAGGATAATGTGCCATTCTGGTGATGATACCAAGGAAAGGTATAATTAGCATGGTGATGATCCCAATGTTGCATGGTGACAAAACCAATGCAACATCTAAACTCAACTCAACTAGTCAAACTGAAGTGTCAACTGAAAGAGAATATTCTTCAGGTGGAATATTCTCCCCTAAATTATTGGAGACTGGATAATGACTAATTATAACTAATACACAAGGGAAAACCTTAGGAAAAATAAATCCTAGGTGTGTGTGAAGTAACTCCAACACCCCCCTTGAACATCACTATGGTGAAAATAAAGATTGGGTCCCGGCAACGAGGCCATGTTAGGTAACCAAGTACAAAAGATACACTGAAAATAAAGTGAGGAAAGAGGGAAAACCTCATGAAAAAAAAACCCCTCAAGGTACAATGTATGTAAAAATAAGAACTACAGTTACTAGGCAAGTGTGTCCTTCACTCCAAGACGACTTCGTAGAGAATGGAACTTCTGCTCAGTGAAGG
Organism: Picea engelmannii; assembly: GCA_009831015.1. Classification (NCBI taxonomy): domain Eukaryota; kingdom Viridiplantae; phylum Streptophyta; class Pinopsida; order Pinales; family Pinaceae; genus Picea; species Picea engelmannii. The sequence continues at coordinate 78,669 of ML782716.1, forward strand.
TCTTGGTGAATATGTTTGTCGTATGTTCTGCTGAAGGACATAACTATAAGTCGATGATCCCCTCATGTACTAAGTCCCGGATGTAGTGCATGTGGATCTCAATGTGCTTCGTTCACTGCCTCTGAACTGGATATCTGCAGAACTTTAGAGTGCTCTGGTTGTCACACCAGATGATGATCGGCCGATGAAAATGAATTCCCAACTCAGTGAGAAAATGTTGTAGCCACATAGTTTGAATGGTTATCTTAACTACCCCTCTGTACTCTACCTCAGCTGAAGATAGAGCAATGAAAATTGCTTCTTGCTCGACCAACATATAGGCCCAGAACCAAGACTGAGTGAGTAACCAGATTTGGACTTGCAATCAGTGCTATCGCCAACCCAATCAGAATCAGTAAACTCGATGAGATATAATGTAGATTCTGCTTCATAATGAATCCCAAAGGTGATGGTACCCTGCACATATCAAAGGATACGATTTGCAACCTTCCAATGTAGCTCATGTGGCTCCTGCATGACCCTGGAAACTACACCAATTGCATATGAGAGGTCTAGTTTGGAGTCTGTGAGATACAACAAAATTGCCACTAGTTGTCTGTACAATGTTCTTTCAACCAGTGGAGTCTCCCCGCCATCCTCAAGTTTGACTCCTGATAGGAAAGGAGTCGAAGGAGACTTGCAGTTTGTCATGTGAAATCTCTCAAGGAGATCTCGTGCATACTTGGCCTGAGACAATTTGATGCCTGATGAATCTTGAATGATCTCGAGTCCAAGGAAGAAGTGTAGCAGACCCATGTTTGTCATAAAAAACCTGTCATGTAAAATCCTCTTGACTGCAGCAATTGTTGAAGTCAATCACCCAGTGATCAACAAATCATCAACATACAGAACTAAAAGTAGAAGTGAATCATCTGTCTTGAGCATGTAGACATTTGGGTCTCATTTACAACGTACAAAGTTCTGTGACAACATGTAGGAATCCATCTTGGCATACCATGCCCTCAGAGCCTACTTGAGGCCATAAAGTGACTTCTTCATTCGACAGACCAAATATGAATCCTGCATAAATCCCTGGGGATGCTCCATGTATATATCCTCATAGAGATCACCATGAAAAAATACATTCTTCACGTCCATCTGATGGACTTCCCACCCCTTGGCTGTCGCAATGGCAAGTGCCAATCGTATGGAATCCATTTTCTCTACTGGATCGAAGGTATCATCATAGTCAATACCATGAACCTGTTGAAAGCCTTTGGCGACAAGCCTAGCTTTGTATCTTCTGATTTGTCCATCGACTGCGCTCTTGGTTCTGTAGACCCATCTACAAATGACAAGTTTCCTCCCAGAAGGAAGGGGAACTAGATCCCAAGTTTGGTTCTCGAGGAGGGAGTTGTACTCCTCCTACATGGAGGATTCCCAAAAGGGATTTCTAGCCGCCTCACTATAAGACTGTGGATCTGAAGACTTGACCAAGAAAATATCCCTGGAGGGAAATGGTTCAGTGGCAGTGAGTGCAACATAAGGATCCTCGAAATCAGATCAAGTCCTCCTAGTGTCAATTGGATCACCAACGAGATCCCCTGCAGCCTAAAGAGTAGTCTGTGCCCACTTGGGCCTCTGCTTTGGCTTTGCAATTGCATCTGGATGCTCTGACTCTACATCCAACTATACTGACTCTAAATCTGAATCATCTGAGTCCTCTTAATCAGAACTCTCATCTGAATAAGAATCGACATGTGCATGCTCATCATATCAGACAGGTGGAAGAATGAAGGTGTCTGGATGCAGCTGCTGAGGTACATGCGAGACACTTTCCTCGAATTGGACACTACGCTCAATGATGAGTCGGTCCGAGGAAAGATAAATAAGTCGATATCCCTTCACATCATTGGGGTATCCAACAAAAATGAACTCAGTGCTATGTGGATCAAGTGTCTTCCTCTTTTCAGAGGGAATATGGGCCCATGCATGTGAACCGAAAATGCGAAAGTGGGTTACTTCCAGTTTGAGTCTGCTCCAAGCCTCGTAGGGGGTCTTATCCTTGATAGATCTATGAGGAGATCTATTTTGGATGTATGTTGCACAATTAATTTCTTCGGCCCATAGTCTCCGTGGTAGTGAATTTGCATGCAACATGCAAGATGCCATCTCCTTTAGAGATCTGTTTTTCTCTCAACAACTCCGTTTTGCTGCGAAGTATAGGGAATTGTGTGCTGCAACTGGATCCCTACCTCATGGAAAAGATTATGGATCTCATGATTTACATACTCTACCCCCTTATCAACTTGGATGACTTTGATATTCTTTCCAGACTGTGTCTCAACCAAGGATTTGAAATCTTTGAAGTGTTGAAAGACCTTAGATTTTTGCCTGAGAAAGTAGATCCAAGTAAAACGTGAGAAATCATAAAAAAAGAAGAGAAAAAACCTCTCTTTGTTGATGGATGGATGCAGAAAAGGACCCATAAGGTCACTGTGGATCAGATCTAAAGGTGTGGAAGCTCGCTAAGACTTTCCTTTGTCGAATTTCTCTTGAGGCTGTTTTCCGAGAACACATCCCTCACATACTCCCTTGGATAAATGGATGTCTTGTAGACCATCAAATAATATGTGCTTGCTAAGTTGTTGCATGTATCTGGAATTAAAATGTCCAAACCTTTCATGCCATATCCTACTACTTTCATCAACATGAGTAAGCAGTAAAGCAGAATCAGTTTCAATGAATTCAGAAAATGTATACAATCTAGAATGATGATTTACCTCATTGGTAGCAACCCTGGAGTTGGTCTTCATGTCGTATACGTTCACAGAATTTGGTGTGAATATGAATTTCTTTCCAATGCTATAATTCGTCATCTGATACATGGAGAGAGGGTTGACAAAAAGTTTGGGAACATGCAACACGTTCTCGAAGCTTCCGTTGGTGAGTTCAATCCTTCCTTTGCCGGTGACTTCGACAGAAGAGTTGTCCCCCATCAGAATAAGAGGACCTTTGCATGCATCCAAAGAAGAATATATTTCTTTTGAGGTAGCCATGTGATGTGATGCTCCCGAATCTACGATCCAAGCATCGAGAGAGGAGTTGATGGCAATCAAGGCATGGCTAGAATTGCCTTTCTTGGAATTCAGATATTTTGCCTTCTTCTTCTTTGCACCATTAGGGATGCGATCTCAAAGGTTGTTTTGCTGAAGTATTTGAGACATCAGATATTTTTTTTTTGCATGCATGTGGATTCCGGATGGAATCCTTTGTGACAATACGTGCATTTCTCTCCTTTTCTTCCCTTTTCCCCTTTGGATCTGGAGGCATCGATGAAGGGTTTTGTGTACCCTTCCTTCTTTAGATGTGCATGAGATTTTCGTTCATATTTATCTTTAGATTTATGATATTTGTGGAAGCCATCATGCAAAGCGAGTGAATGCACCCTTGGGCCTTTGATTGTTCCCATGTTGATGAGCTTGGTTTGCTCTTGTGTCAGGGATTCGATAAAGTCCTCAAGAGAAGGCATCTTCCAGGTGGCTCCAGAGGTGAATCTGACAGTATGGAATGTAGATACGAATACAGAGAATTCAGGACCAAGGTTGGAGAGAATGGTGAGAACCATTTGTTTCTCCTCCTTCGATTTATCAACCCTGCAAGCTTTGAGTTGCGACAGTAAATCCTTGAATTTTGTAAAGAAATATTGGATATTGTCGAAGCTTTTTGGATCCAATGTTAGAAGATCCACCTCCATCATGTGTCCCCTCATATCATCCTATTTTCCAAAGAGCCCTTCTAAGGTGGTCCAGGATTCATTGGGAGTCTTACATGAAGCTATATGAAAAAGGAGATCGGGAGAAATAAGACTACAAATTGTTTTGAGTGCCTCATCCATGCGATTTAAGTACTTGGATTTTTTCTATGGCTCATGTCGGTTTTGTATATGTATTCAAGGTTAACCTATACAACCCTCTGTTTCAAAGATGTATGGATATTTTCTCCTTCCATGCAAAATAGTTGTGAGGTCTAAGAATGAATTCTTTTTGGAATTCCAACTTTCCGTTGTCTTCAATCTTTTGTACTTGCAAAATTTTTGGTGTAGCTTTTTCTTAGCAGTCCGTCGGCTCTGATACCATGTAAATGTGTTGAACCTGCACATATTAGATATAGCTAAAAAATAATCCACACATTTGCAGAGAGAATTGGAGAAAGAAGAAGAACGAGAGAGAGAATGAAAGAATTCTCATTAACTGTTGTGAATAATGAATAGTTTACACATGACACTATCATATTTGGGTCATTTTGCGATGGTTGTTTTGACGCTCTTGCGACGTTATTTCATTGACATTGTGAAAAATCTGGAGTCTTTGAAACGTCGTTTTATGTCACATGGAAATTGCGACGAACTTGAACAAACTTCGCAAGAGCGACAACATAGGAAATTGCGACAAAAAAAAATATCGTCGCCAATACGAAAATATAGGCAAACTATGTGAAACCAACATTTCATCTCAATTACGACGCCCATTGCGACAACAAATTTCGTGGTTTACATAGCAAAACCGTCGCAATAATTTAATCAGTCGTCGCACTGGAGACGACAACTTTTCATTGTTTACATAGAAAAACCATTGCATCAATTGAAGTTGTTATCGCGTGTGCGAAAACAACTTTTCGTTTTTATATAGCAAAATTTTCGCAACAATTGAAGTTGTCGTCGCACATGCGATGCCAAATTTTCGTTTTTATATAGAAAAACTGTCGCAACAATTGAAGTTGTCGTCGCACGTGCGACAATAACTTTTCATTTTTATATAGCATAACTGTCGCAACAATTGAAGTTGTCGTTGCATAGGCGACGACATATTTGCGTTGTTTATACAACAAAACTATCGCAACAATTAAGGTTTGCGTTGCAATTGCGATGACCAATATTTATTTAAAATAAAAAGAAAAAATCATTTTAGGCTGCAATTTTGATATTACTATTAATATTACCATTTTAATATTAATATTACCATAATAATTTTTTAATTGATATGTGCTCCATTACTAATAATTTAACAGACAATTAATGAAGTCGAAGCGCTAGGATTGCTCTGAGCCACTAAACCTANAAATCCATGAAGAATCTGCTGACCATCTTCTCCTCAATTTCCCCTTTGCAAAAGAAGTCTGGCAGCATGCCCTGCCAAGAGGGATCCCTTCTAACCAAATCCCTCCTGACATACCCACTCTGCTAAAAACCTGGGCAACCCTCTGTCCTTTCCCTCTCAAGGCCAACCCTCAAATCAAGCGCTGCTGGATATCCCTCCCTAAATTCATCCTTTGGAAAATTTGGCTCAAAAGAAACTCCAGAATCTTCAGAAATATGACCGCTTCGCCCGACATCGTTTCTGCCAAAGCCAAAGCCCTACTGGGAGACTACCTCTCCTACCTTTGGCCTTGCATGAATTCCCTTTCTCTCAACTCCCTCGATAAATATTGGATCCATAACCTCGCTCCAGACCTCAAAGCCCCCCCTCCTCTCACTAAGGATCATGAAATTTGGTGAACTACGAGAAGTAGACTACTCTTGGGGGCTTGGAGTCGAATCCAATAATATAACAAAAGATCTAAGCCTTTGGCAAGAACTTATCCAAGCCCGAAAGCTAGAAATCAAAGAAATAACGGTGATAGGTGACTCCTAGATTTTAATCCAATCTATGGTCACCAACACCTTGCCTACTCAAATGAATATGTGCCACATTCTCAAGAAAATCATGCGGCTCTCCCGGTCCTTCCAAAAAATTGACTTCTTTCATGTGCTCTGTCATCTCAATGTCGAAGACGACCAAGTTGCCAAATCCACCACCCACTTGAGCAGGGGTCAGCTCTCCCTAAATGGAACTTTGGTTTTCTTCCCTCTCCCTTAGTGACACCCAACCAGCACTCAGTTTCACCTCCCAGGGAAAGTGGCCTCCGTTCCCTCCCGAAGTCATACTCATGGAAACCCTCCTCCGCCTCCCTTGTCTGTCTCTTCTCCCGTGCGACGATACTTATCTGCACTGTTCACGTCCCCTCCCATCCCCCTCCCTGTCCTTCACCTTGTGTCCCTCCTGCACCTCCACATAGATCTCTTATCCCTCCCACATGGCACTCGTGCGAGCCCCTCCTCCCATGGTGGCGCACGAGCGAGATACCATTAAAATTCAGGAAGGTGGCGAACTGATCCTTCCCATCTTGCCTTCCCAATTCTATCTAGTTTCTTGCCTAGCTTGAGCTCCTAATATTTCCACCAGTTAGTCTCTACCTATTTTCCTCGCCCAAGCCTCCCTCTTAGTCTTTTTCCACCGCTCTCGCAATGGAGTCCAGTTCCAACTCAGCCACCCCCCCTAATCCCTCACCCTCTCTAGAACTCGAAATTCATAGGCTGAAATGCACACTTAGCACACATAGAGGATTCCTTCTCCATATTGATGGGGAAGGAGGTCGGAGGTTCGGAATGATGGAGGAAGATCTAATCCAGCGAAGGGAGGAAGCGGTAGAAGCTCTCACCTACACAACTCAACAAGCTAACAACAAGATTTTTGATCTGGAACCAAGAATTGAAAAGCTGTAAATTCATGCTGTAGGACAGAGCCGCCAGACAGATGTAGAGGGGAACGCGACCATGAGCACAATCTCCTCCATCCTGGGTCAGAAGGTTTAATCCTGAATTCCTCATTCTTGGATTTAGTTATTTTTGGATCTCTGGTTCTCTTCTTTGTAAGTTGGAGTATAGGCCCTTATGCAACTCATAAAATCACGCAGTAAGCCGGTTCTTATTCCGAGTTTAGTTATATTTTGGACTCTCGGCTGTTATGGGAATTCTAGGACTTTATAGCATGGCAACCCCTTTTGTAATCTCGAAGCTCCCACACTAATCATAGGGCTGAATTATGTAAGTTTTCTCTACATTGGTTATACCATTGGTTTTAATATATAAACCCCTTTCTTGTGTAAAAAATAAATATTACCATAATAGACTTAAGACTAGTCTATTATATGAAAGTTCACAATCATTCACATGATAAGTTTCAAAGGCATAGTTAAAATATGTTTCTCTCTTTCATATGGTAGCTAACAACAAGAGAAAATATGTATTATACCATGTCATACATAACACTATTGAACACTTTCTATATGATCATTTCATACCTTCTCATTATGAAGAGTTGCATACAACCCACTCAAAACTATCATTCAAAGTAAACAACATAGCATAACCTTCAAGATGAAGACAACTACTTAAAAATGGTATTATCCAAAGCATAACAAGTACAATTTTATGTTCAACAATTAAACACATCCATGCATTCATATCAATAGACATGCTTTCAAATTAATGGACATATACAATTCTATTCATGAATAATAACTTCACTCTGCATAAATAAGAGGTCTACTCATTCAATGCATACATGCCACTCAAGGGTTGTTACAACTAAGTCTTGTTAATAATACAAATATACCACCAAATATTATTGGTTTAACATCAATCAAACTCATTCATAGTATCCCTAAGACAAATTCCTCTTACCAGACATCTACAACACTGTGGATGAAAGGTATCTTCACTTTTAAACATGAAAATCCTTAGGAACAAGGTTAATACATTTAAACCCATATACACTAAATAAAGGTAAGGATCATCAATCTATCAATCTATCAACCTCTTAACCTTGTAGGTAAACAACCCATCAATCAATAGGCCATTGAACATGTGAATCAATAATGCATAACATTTATACATGTCAAAACCTCCAAAGGGTGGACACCATTAAGTCTTGATGCTAATACCAATGAATGATCAAATATAAGCACTTAC
>ML782716.1:114666-159248 GCA_009831015.1 Picea engelmannii
CAAATATGAAACTTGGAATCATTAACATATCTACTAGAACATATGAAAAATAGGGTTTATGGTTTCCATGATGAATTGATGATGGAAGAAAGTGGGTGTGTCACTCAAATTTGAGTCCAAAAACCCTCCCATATCGTTAAGGCGTGCAAATAGTCTATCCATGACAAATTTCAGTGCTTACAGAAACTGTTTGAAAACATTTCAACGTTGGCCCCATTCGTAGGTCCATGTTGTCAGTGTCTAGTCCTCGTGCAATTTTCGTTCCTCCTTCATCATTCCTCGTTCCTCATTCCTTGACCATGGTGTAGTCCCCAAGATCCATTATTTTTGTACAAAATTACATACTAATGGCATAAAATTATCGACAAACTTTTTTCATAGATAGTATAGCAAATTCGTCGCAAGATTATTTACATTTTTCTCTCTTGCGATGATATCAAATGATGCTTGGATTCATTTAATATTTGGTTTATCAACTTGAAATATAAATCTGATACTTTTCACACTAGCTATACCTTCAATCAAATACAAATATGAAACTTGGAATCATTAACATATCTACTAGAACATAGGAAAAATAGGGTTTATGGTTTCCATGATGAATTGATGATGGAAGAAAGTGGGTGTGTCACTCAAATTTGAGTCTAGAAACCCTCTCATATAGTTAAGGCATGGCAATAGTCTATCCATGAAAAATTTCAGTGCATACATAAGTCTTTTGTCTTTTTTCAACGACTATGTAACGAATCTCAATTCTAAGAAGATTCAAATAGGTAACAATATTGATGAAATCTTATACGATCATGATGGTATAAAAATGAAAGAGCTTCTCTTGGTTTCAAGAATAATTTATCCTCTACTGAACAAGGCCAACCATGTGAAGGTGGAAGCTCACATGGCCCCTCCCCTCCCCCTCACATCACTCTCAATTGATCCCCAAAACCCAATCTATAAAATATAAAATAATTGAAAGCAACGCCCTATTAAGATTCATGCATAGAAACTACAAAAACAAAAATTAATGAAGGTACATGAAATTATGTGTTTCTAAATGATATTTTTAGTCTACCACGTACTTTACTACATTGACAACTATTTTCAGGTTTTAAATAATAATTAAACATGTAACCTAGGATATAAAAACGTCGCATAAAACTTAAAAACATGTAATTAACCCATGAAATTAAAACTAAATTATTTTAAGAGAATAATGCATACAAATTAAAATATTATATAGTCACGTACCTAATCCAACCTCAACATCTGTGTAATCATCCTTATTCTCTATCTTGATCTTCTTCATCAAACTCGACATCTGTATCATCATTTGGTTCTGAAACGATATTGAAAGGATTGAGGATATCATCATTGTCATCAATGTCATTTTCGAGCATATTTTCATCGAAATCATCATCAATAATTGAAATATTGTCTCCTACGCCTAGATCATGATCTTCTTCATCTTCTTCATCTTTCGACCCTCCATGATCTTTCGGCTCTGTTTGATATTCTGTCGAATCATCTTCTTGATCTTCAATATCATCTTCTTCCTGTAATTGAGTATACTTAATTGGTCTTCTTCTTGGATCATATCTAACAACAAATGACCAATCCCTTTCACCTGGAACATTTGAGTAAAAGACCTGTTCACATTGGCTTGGAAAAACATAGCGATCATATCCTCTTTCAAACATCGTTGTTTTAATCATTGTAAATTCGTTGGCATGTTGAATAACAGTTATTTCCTCATCATGTTCATGCATTCATAACCTATACCATTTGACATCAAATAGAACTAAATTGAAGGAATTAAAGTCACACTCAAGTATATCATTTAAACACCCATAGTATCTATTTTCAGACTCTCAGGGATGTCTGCCACTCCTAGAGGAAACATTAGTAACCTGGAATACTGCACTTATCCCACTATTAGAAGTTTTCCTTGTTTCATCCAATTGTTTGATGCAAAATTTACGACCATTGCACCACATAGCCTTATGGTGTTTCAACTGCAATATGTCAGATATGTAAAAGATGCATTGTCAATTAATAAATTAACACATATTTATATAACTTCGAAAGTATCTGAAAAATATAGTACACATGTAGTCACATTAGTATAATATAAAATAACTGAAGAAAATGGGTGAAATTTCTTACCTGACCATCTTTCAAACCATATGCTAGATCAATTTCCCTCTGCATAACATTGGCATCTCTATTACAACGAGCGTCTCTAACCAATTCAGACAGTCGTTGCCATGATAACCTGCCTCCATTATGTTCTTTACATATTTCAATCCATACATTCATCCAGTCAAGATTGATTGCAATGTATAAATGCAGTGCATCCCACTCTAGAGAAACTAAATAAAAAAAACACAATTCACCAATATTAAATATTAGTTATAACGTAAAATATGAAGGTAATTATAAATATTTATAATTTATGAAATAAATCATATTAATATATTAATGAGTATGATCATATACACACACAAAAAACTTTATATGTATTATTAATATAAATTTTCACAATTATTAATATATTACCTCTCATTTTTTTCATTCTACCTTTCCCCAACAGATGCTTCTAATCTTAAATTTTTTTGATGGAGTTCACATCCCAAATGAGATCCACTGCATGCATAGTTGGCGCTGCTAATTTAGGAAGTTACTGACTAATATACACCATGGATTGATATACCATATATCCCTCCACCATAGAACCCTCAAGACGTGCTCTTTGTCTAACCAACGCCTTCAATGATTTCAAGTGCCTCTCCACCATCCACATTGACCTTGTGTGAACAGGTCCACAAATTTCAATCTCCTCAACTTGGTGTATGAGGTAGAGTTCTTGTGCATTGAAAAATGTAGGAGGTATATACTTTTTCATTTCACACATTATACGAGGAATTTCTCTCTTCCAATACTTCATATCATCTTCATGGATTTCTTTCAATGACAACCATCTACATGAGATCGTGACACAAGAAAATAACATGTTTCAACATAACATAATATAATATATTACATTACATTACAAGTAAAACATGTGTCATTAAGTACAACAATAATTTGAAAGAACATTTTGCATATAAATCAAAACTACGTGTTACCTCATGTATTTTCCAAGATCATATATAACTTGTTTGACGTTGTTGTCAAAGTCGTTTGGGAGAGATAGTGGTAGAACATACTGTAACAACAAAATGAATCGTTATTTGTTTCGACCAAAGTAGACAAGCAAAAAAATAAAATAAAATAAAAGATCTATAAGGAAAATATAGATAAATATGTATACCAAAATTATTACCTTAATGAAGGTATGCCAATCATGTGTTTTTACCCCACCAAATTTGCCTTTCTTCGTTAAGATATTTTTTTATGTTTGAAGCAAACCCCGTAGGAAATTTAATTCTTTGAATGACCTCTTTTACATCATTTCTTTGTTTCTATGTTAATAACCATGGAAGGTTATTTCGGTCTAGTACTCCATCTGATCTATTTGAATATCGGATCACACTTCGCATTGCATGATTGGCTTCCTGAATATCAATACAAATTTTGACAATTTTGTCGTTGTCCCTCCTACCATCTATGATTCGCCATAACGTTTCAGCCACATTCTTCCCGATATGCTTTGTATCAAACAAATGAGTTATTTTTATCTCCTCATAGTAGGGCAACCTCATGAATTGAGCGGGATAAGATTTCATTGCTCATGGAAGCCCATTATTAATACCTTCATGATGATTGCGGCCTTCATGAAGCATACAAGAAATCACATTTTTTTATTATCAAATACGGTAAAATAAATTCAATGATTAAAATAAACATTCAAAACATTACACGATCTACGATACATTATGAAATTGAGTACCTTTACGATTTCTATTATATTCCAACCTCCATAGCTAAGGTATCATTCTTCGTGGTTTTAAACCAGTCTCTTCTTTCCCATTGAAAAGTTTTTTTTTCAGTAGTACGATACCTATGGTTCTTAGGAAGAAGGTGTCTATACTCATCAAACACCATCTTTCCTAAACTTTTTGAATGAAGATACTTCATCTTAGGGCCACAAACTAGACATGCAAATTTACCCTTTGTTTGAAGACCTGCAACAAATGGATTAATGTCAATTATACAATGAGATTATTTAAAAAGTAAACATACACCATGATAACATTAAAATATTGTATAGTATTAAAGAGAAATATTAGAATGCTTATACATACCACAAAAATGTGTTAGTCCAGGGGCATCATGAATTTTCCATAAAAGTATTCCATGGAATTTAAATTTCTTCTCCCCGATTGGTTTACATATGTCGTACATTGTGATGCCAGCCCATAACTTTAGTAGCTCGTCAATAAGAGGCTCGATATATACATTCATATCTTTAACTTGGTACTTACCTAATTGTTTGAAATTACACATAATTACTAAAGGAATGATATCATGTAATATATATAATTAAATATATAAACAAAAGATACTATGCACAAATTGAAACAAATGAAAATGTTAAATTCAAATAATTAATGTAAACAAATACTTGGAACAATCATTGTCAACATTATGTGCTCCCTCTTTATTGACATCCAAGGAGGAATGTTATTGTTGATAACAAAAATAGGCTACACTGAGTAAATAGACCTAAGCTCTCCGAATGGATTAACACCATCAGTTTCCAATGAAAGCCTAACATTACGAGGTTCATCTTTGAAATCTACCCATTTTTCCTCAATTTCCCTAAATGCAGAACCATCGGTAGGCATTCGAAGAACACCATCTTCACTTCTGTTACGTGCATGGTAATCCATAAATTGTGCTATGCTTTCACACCTGAACAATCCCTGCAAATGTGGAATTATGGGAATATGTCGAAGAACCTTTCGAGGCACCCTTTTTGTTACTTGATTGGTTCGATATCTACTGATAATACATTGCGGACATTCAGTTTTCGAAGCATGTTGTCTATAATATATAATATGGTCATTAGGACATGCATCTATAGTTTGATAATCCATTCCAATGTCTTTCATAATAGCATGCAAACCTCGATATGTGCGAGGTAAAATATTTGACGATGGTAACAAAAATTCACCTAACAATCTACAACATAACAAACAACTAGTTAATGTGAGAATATTAATCGTAAAAAATGTATTCTTATTTTACACATTAATTAACACTAAAAAAAAATATAAAAAAATCAACATTTATGTATAGTATGAGATGAAACATATTACATACCTTGGTATCTGTGTCATACAAGTGTTCGACAAATTATTCATAAACTTTAAGTTCACCATAAACATTGTAGCAGAGAGAATATTTGCTCTTGATCCTTCATAAAGTCGTTTATTTGCCTTTTCTAATAGAGGTTCATCATAAATACCAACATTTTCCCCATCCTCATCCGGCTGCGAAAAAAAATCTTGGATAATTTGATTTGTCCCATCTTATTCTTCCATGGGATCATTAACTTGATTTGTCCCATCATCTTCTTCCATGAGATCCTCATTTGCTTGGTCATGATGATGTTCCTCAGCTTGTACAACATCATTTCTACTAATACTTGATGCAATATTCTGCAGAAAGTTAGAGGGAAACTCTAACTTTATAATTACAAACAATCATGAAAAATTAGTGTATACTATAACAAACATTCAAACAATATATATACATATATATATAATTTTATATAAAATTGACAAAATAAAAAAAGATAATGAATATATAGCTAATTACCATGGGACGATATTCATTCGATCTGCTATCAATGTGATCATATTTCCTACAATGTTTTGCAGTTGTTGCTATTAAAATTCTTACAGGACGTCTGAGGCAACATTTTTTACAAGGGAAATAACATCTACCATCACCCTTTTCACCCGCTTTACTTTTTTACCCACCTCTAACAACATTCTGTGACATTTTTCCACACAAAAATACCCTTTCGGAACCATCGTTGTTATAGCAAGATTGTTGCAACATATTTAAATCGTCAAATATTTATAGGCCAATTTTAGGTCACTATTATCGCAATTGAGACGATAGTGACCTAAAAATATTTTTTTTTCCACCTATTTATTTTAGGTCAGTTTCAACGGTAAATTTTGACTAAATTATTATGGTCAACATTCATCGCAATAGCAACGGACAATCTATAGGCGTCGCTCGTGAGACAAACATTGGCCATAATAATTTAGTCAAATTGTAGGCATCGATATTGCAATGAATACGGGGTAGATTTAGAAAAGATGAACTTTTTCTCTTGCATGTTGCGACGAAAGAGTACTTTCGTCGCAAGTGGTCGTCACAAATTTTTCAATATGTAGTAGTGTGATATACTCTATATAGCTCAATGAGTTCTCATTGGAGGTGAACCAATGTGCCATAGTGGTGGTCTAGAGTGATCTGGACACACACCAACAGTTACGGGAGTGAACTGACACCTAGTCTAGTCTCTCGGGTAGTTACGAGAGTGAACTGCCATCTAGTCTAGTCTCTCAGGTAGTTACGGGAGTGAAGTGCCACCTAGTTGATTTAACTAGTCAACTAGTCTTCAGTTAACTGACTGAACAAAGAGTAGTGAGGAGTTAACTCAGGGAATTAAGGCTAATGCGCGACTCTGTTGATGATATCAAGGCAAGGTTGAATTATCACGGTGATGATCCCAATGTTGCATGGTGACAAAACCAATGCAACATCTAAACTCAACTCAACTAGTCAAACTGAAGTGTCAACTGAAAGAGAATATTCTCCAGGTGGAGTATTCTCCCTTAAATTATAGGAGACTATATAATGACTAATTATAACTAATAAACAAGGAAAAACCTTAGGAAAAAGAAATCTTAGGTGTGTGTGAAGTAACTCCAACACCAAGAATAGTAGATATGATGGAAGTGTTTCCACAGAGTCATCTAGTAGGAAAACTACTTCACTAGAGAAGTCCAGTAGTGGCACAAAGTCAAGTGTCCCGAAGAAGAGAAAGAGGAAGAATTTTTAGAGTTATTTGACTGAAGTATTAAAGAAGGCTAAGCTACCTATATTTGATGGAGAGATCGAGAAGGGAGAAGAAGCAAAGGCATGGCTATGTGGACTTAAGAAGTACTTTTGGGTGCATAATTACTCTGAAAATACCAAGGAAAGGATTTCCATTTTTGACCTGAATGGAGGAGCTTCCATCTAGTGGGAACACCTTAAGGAAATCAAGGTTCTGAAGGAAATCAAGCTGACATGGAAGCAGTTTGAGAAATACTTCTGAAAGGCTTACCTATCGGACAAGTATTATGATGAAAAAATAAAATAATTCCATGAGCATAAGTTGTAAGGTTAAATTACCATGGATTCATATGCCAAAAGGTTTATGGAGTTGTTAAGGTATGTCCCTTACCTCAAATATGAGAAATCTAAGGTGCATCATTTTTTCAGTGGGTTGCGATAGTCCTATCAAGACTGAATCAAGTTCGATAAGCCAAAGACCTTGGAGGAGACTATAAGGAAGGATAAGTTTTGGTACAATCAGTCTAAGCATAAGTCAGATCCTTCAAAAGACTGGAAGAGGAAGTAAAAGAGTGGATTCTAGAACAAGGGATTCAAGTCCTTTTCCTACAGGAATTCTAGAAAAGGTGCATAGTTAGGTCAACCAAGTAGAAGTGTGTATTAGCAGAACTTTCCATCTCAAAATGGAAATAGATCAACAACGCAAGAAAGAGAAAGAGCATATGAACTCAAGAAAGGACCCTTAAAATGTTGGGGATGTGGAGAACCACATTTGTTGAGGGATTTCCCTCACAGACATCATGACAGCAGGAAAGTGTATAATATACAGGAATTAGCTACAGTCAACAATGTAGCTAGAAGCATGCCAAGAATATATGCAGATGTGGAGAATCAGCAAGCAGACCACCAAGCCTCTATGGTGGAATTAGAAGGTATTGTTTCCAAGAAACCTGTTTCTATTTTAATTGACTCGGGATCTAACCTCAGTTATGTTTCACCTCGAGTTGTTGAGGAAATTTCATTATAGAGAAAGAAACATGAAAAAGCATGGTTAGTCTAGTTAGCCACTAGAACAAAGAGGAAAGTGGTTGAGGTTATTGAAGCATGTCCAATTGAAATGAGTGGACTACAAACTCGGGAAACCTTGAATATCCTACCCCTAGGCTCATACAATGTGTTGTTGGGAATGGATTGGATAGCTTCCCACAAGTCAAAGTTAAATTGTTATGAGAAGGTTTTGGAATGTGAAGATGAAGAGGGAAATGCAATAATTTTGCAGGGCATTCGAAAGCTAGTTTCAATAAGGAAAATATCAATGTTGCAGTTCAAGAAATTCATTAGAAAAGGGTGCCCCTTATATGAGATACAATTACTTATCTCAACATAAAGAAAGAAGCTTAAGGCTGAAAATCACCATGTGTTATGGGAGTTTAAGGATGTGTTTCTAGAGGAAGTGCTTGGATTAACTTGGAAAATAAATATTTATTTTTCAATAGATATTGTACCTAGAGCGGTGCCAACATCCAAGGTACCCTACAGGATGAGCACACCTGAATTAGTGGAGCTGAAGGTGCAGCTAAAAGAAATGTTGGACAAAGGTTATATCGAGCTAAGTGTATCACCATGGGGAGAACCAACCCTGTTTTTAAAGAAAAATGATGGCATGTTGCGCATGTGTATTGACTATAGGCAGTTGAAAAATATGACCATTAAGAACAAGTATCCTTTTCTTAGGATAGATGATCTATTTGACCAAATCAAAGGAGCTACAATTTTTTCAAAGCTTGATTTGAGGTCAAGATATCACCAAGTCAGAATCAAGAATGAGGACATCAACAAGACAACCTTTAGGACAAGGTATTGGCACTATGAGTTTGTAGTGGTGCCATTTGGACTAACAAATGCACCAACCACATTCATGTGTTTAATGAATAGTGTGTTCAAGAAGTATCTGGACAAGTTTGTCTTAGTATTTTTGGATGACATTTTGGTGTATTCTAAGAACAAATAAGAGCACAAAGATCATCTTAGGATGGTTCTACGGGTGCTGAGAGAGCACCAACTATATGCTAAGTTCAATAAGTGTCATTTCTTTCAAAATAAATCCAATATTTAGGGCTATTTTAGCCTCGTCCTATTTTTGAGTGGAAATGGGAAATGATTTCCATGGATTTCATTACAGGTCTACCAAGACATTCAATAAACATGATGTGATCATGGTCATGGTGGATAAGTTGAGCAAGGTGGATTATTTTATTTCTATTAAGTCTACTTTTAAATCCATAGATGTTGCTAGCATTTTTATGAAGGATATTTTCAGATTGCATGATTTACCCAAGACCATAATTTCAAATAGAGATGCCAAGTTCACTTCAAATTTCTAGAAAATCTTGTTTGTAGGCTTGTGAATGCAATTTGAGTTTAATATAGCCTACCATCCTCAAACAAACATTCAGACCAAAAGAATGAACCGAGTGTTAAAGGACATGTTGAGAATGCATGTTATGCATCAGCCTAAGAGGTGGGAAGAGTATCCACCCTTGGTAGAGTTTGCCTACAACAATGGTTATCGAGAATCATTGAAGATGAGCCTGTTTGAGGTTTCGTATGGCATAAAGTGTAGAGTTATAATAAGTTGGGATAGTACAGTGGACAATATCACACTTGGACCAAAATTGTTGAAAGAGATGAAACATGTCATGGTTAAGATAAGACATAATGTGAATGTTTCCCAAGATACAAAAACAAAATCTATGCTGATAGCAAGAGAACTCACAGAGAGTTCAAGGTGGGAGATCATGTGTATATCCGAGTGAAACCCAACAAAAGTTCCTTGAGAATGGGAATGTGAGCTAAGTTAGCACCCTGCTACTATGGACCATTTGAAGTCCTGGAAAGAGTGTGACTTGTAGCATAGAAATTTGCATTACCACCTATTGTTAGAGATGATAGTGTGTTCCATTTGTATTTGTTAAAGAAATATGTACATTATCCTAATAACATTATTGATTGAACTGTGATATAGGTGGAACTAGAAGATGAATACCAACCCAAACCTCAATGCATCCTGGACATGAGAGAAACAATGCTCTAGAACCAAGCCATTATGCAGGTCAAGGTGCAATGGAAGAACTTTGGAGTAGATGAGGGTACATGAGAGCTGGAAGATGCCATGATATTGGCATACCCATTTTTGTTTTCTTTATAATTTGTATATATGGTGTTTTAAAAACTGAGGATAGTGTTTATTTGAATGGGGAGGGGAATGTAACACCATGTTTTCACCCAAGGTTGTAATTATGCTTAAGACTTCATGTGATGTAATTATGAAGCACACAATAATGTTTTGATTAGTAAAAGAAACCAAACCAATGATTGAGAGGGAACATCCTTGAAAGTACTGGCCATGATACAAACGTGGGAATTGATGAAGCAGGGATTGATGAAGTGGCATGGTGAGGTGAAGCTCAATTGTTTTTATGAAGAAAACATGAAGCTTGTTTAACAAGCTAATTTGTGCTTGCTAATTATAATATTACACCTTCTAGTGTACCCGATCTATATGGAGCCACGTGACCAATTATGGAAGCCACAGAGGTGGTTGGGATAGTTAATAGTTGTTGATGGAGTGGTATCTTGGAGGAGGCAAGGGCCAATTGAATGACTTGACAAAAGTACACCCATTGGATTGCCCCTTCAGAATTTGAATCCTTGACTAGAGGTTGGTTATGATAGAAGCTACATGAATCCCAAGGATTGGTAGAGGAAGATACCAAAGGTGGAAAACACCACCAAACTACCAACATAAGAGGATACAGGAGAAAAACAGTAGGAGAGAAGCATGAGAGACTGGGGGAAGAGAGATAAAACACACATGAGAGAGAAAAAATCAACTCTAAGAGTGGTATCAGAAAACAAAGTCTGAAGGAGCTTGAAGAGAGGCAACCTAGAAAGGAATGAGTGAGTAGAAGACTATGAGAATGACAATAGAATGAGCATAGGGGTTCACGAGCATAGGTTGAGGAAGAGAAGAGAGACTTTTCTTGAAGAAAATAGAAAGCTCCTCCAATTTAAGATTCATCACCCTGAAACAAAGAAGACTCAAATCCAGAATGGAGAAAATAGGAATACAATTTGGTGCTTACATGAAAAAAATAGACACTAGTAAGGGGAGGTCGTTGAGGGATTCTTTAGCAGAGAAGGGACTCCCTTGTGCAGAGGAAATCTAGTTGAGAAACCACATGATAAACTTGTAGATTTCTTGAGCTCTGTGGGAAGGGGAAAACTTTTGTTGTTGACAAAGGAGAAACGAGAGTAACTTTCCTGGATCATCTTGAGTTTTGAAACCAAATGAATCATTCCCCTTGTGGTATCATGACTTATCATGAGGGTGGCGTACTGTAGGAAGGCACTCTACATTATGGCCTAAGGTTGGGAGGAAAAGCATCCTCCATCATTCAGTTGGTGTTGGTCATTTCCTGATTAGATTAAGTGTTTTAACTTGACTTGTTAAATTATATAAGAATGTTATGTGTGTGTGTGTGTGTGTGTGTGTGTGTGTGTGTGTGTGTGTGTGTGTGTGTGTGTGTGTGTGTGTCCCTGAGAATCATGTGTCCTTGAGAGGCAATTTTGCAAGATACGGACAAAAAAATCATTTTCTAGTAACTTTAGTGCCCTGTTGTCGGGGAGATCCTTGCAAGAGATAGAAGGCCTTGATTTTTGAGGGAAAATCAAATCCTTGAATGGAAATCTTCCAATATATGCAATATCATATTTTGATGGATATTAAGGACCATTGATGGTCTTGGAGCATTTATCCAACTCTTGAAGATTCAGTAGAAATCGTTGAAATTGGCTAAGACCTAACTTCATACCATTGTCTAGTAAAAGAGCCTCACGTTGAATCAAAATGACTCACAACCATTGATTTTGTGCCCTGAGTATATATAGACCATTGATTGGATGGTGTCATTGTCAGAGTGAAAATAGAAAAGGATATGTCAGGACCCCGATGGGAAAGCTCTGATTTGACGAAAATCATGGATTTATTGAAGAGAGGTAGGGATAAATCGGGATTGTTGGATCCAGTAAGAAGACTGTCAGAAGAGGTTTAGTAGGAAGCCCAGAAAAAGGGTCGTAATAGAGTCTGACGATGGAAACTCTGAGAACCATATATATCTTGGACTATGTGTGTGAGATCCCAACCATTCGATTTGGAGAGAACCACTATGAGGAGGAAGAATTAAAAACCCTGGCAGGATAATGTTTCAGCCATGAAGATCACAAAGACTGTTGGATTAGATATAAAAGGATAATTTGATCCATGAGAGTGAGCATGGTCAAAGTGAGTTGTTTAGAGTAATCTGAGAAACTATAAAGGAAATATACTGATGGGAGGGGCTCTGAGGATAAAGGAGGATTGTTGAGCAGTATGTAGGTGAGAGTGAATCTCAACCATGTGATTTGTGGGTCCCACTCATTAGTGTGAGGAATGGACCTTTATACAAGGAGTAACCACTGAGAGGGTATAAAAACTCGACATAATCATTCCCGTTAAAACCTAAGTCCGAGGATCGTTAGATCTCGGTGGTTGATCCGTCGGGAAGGAAATTAACCTAGATGGTTGGGCACTCCGATGAAATAGGTTTGTATAGTTTGATATCGTTGGTACGAGGGTGAGAGACAATCCTGGTTGTTTGATTGAGGGTGCATAGGTTCCTAGAGAGGTTTCTCTGAGAATTAATAAGAGATATTAGAGATCAAATTGTGATAAGAGAAGTCCTCACCCTAACGATTGATGAATCCGACAACATGTTGTGAGAGAAGAAAGAAATCAAACCCAACATCCCATCAGTATAAGTTTGTATTAGGGGGTTGAGTGTGTCACAAAAACCTTACCCACCTGATCCATAATAGCCACCCCCTCAGAAGCCTTACAACTTACATCATCCAATATGCCCTCATCCTTGTTTACACCCTTTTTGACCCAAACTTTATTATGGTATTTAAATTCATATTTTACCACTATATGAACATGTCTATGACATTTGATACATTTGAAGGGGATTATATAATAATGAAAAATCCAGGAATGATAAATGGGTCCCCTTTGTATGATATTTCCTTAGCTAAACCCTCCCTTAGGTCCAAATCAGCTAGTATTTTTCCAATGGTCATAATACCCATCTCAATAGAACTCATATTTACCTCCCTGAATACAATAATGGAATTTCCTATCTCCTTGAAAACTTCCATAGACAAAAATTCTAAAGGGAGCCTAGTGAGTTTTACCTAGACTAGAACTATGAATGATTTCTCCAATTTTGCGTCAAATAAAGGGGACCACCACTTAATCCTTTGATGGGATCAAATCCTAGATCTAAATCTTTCCAAGAATATTAGAAACATCATCAACATCCTTAAATATGGAATCCATCCAACCCCTAGCAAGGATATGAAACTATAGTTCATAACCTAAAACTAGTTCCCAATCATGGCTAATCTACTCACTGAGGGTTTTAACATACATATGTAATCCCCAAAAATGACTCAATAATTTATATGACTCTAATTCTACCACTTGGTGCATCTAAATATCATCCCCCAACAACAACTAAACTAAACTCCCTTTCTTCCTCACACACCTCCTGCTTCTATGTGGGAAAGGATCAACACTTCTTTGCTTCTAACTCCCCTTGCTACCAACTTCCCTAGGAGAAATCTTAGGACCCCATATTTATTCATGCGACCAAAACTTGACTTAAATGATAAATCAAAAGTAGCCTTAAACTTTGAGGCTTCACCTCCACATAAGGGCACCAAGAATTTAACCACAAGGTCCTCACTATGAAACAAATAAGTTCAAGCAAAACCCAAAGCTTGAGATGAAATTACATGCCAAGTAGTTGATGAAGAAACAACTAGAGACAATAATAACCTTTACCAAACAACTCATTTTGATGTGGAGACATAAATGCACTTTAATACCCTCGTCAACTCTACCTAGAAGACTCATCCTTTTTAGAGTCGAATTGCTATTGATCCTGACCTAATTTTCAATCAAACAATCCACACCATCCACAATAGATTTAGAACCTTGTACCATTTTCACCTCATGATGTGACTGTAAAGTGCATAAGTCTATAAAGATATGGGACTCGTCAAGTAAGTCCTCAGAATAATTCACAAAATTATTGTATGCCATCATCACTGTTAGCGTCAGAAGTCACTCATGGATTGCTTGCAGGAGTAGAGCCCAACGCCCATCAGTTTTATGTCACGATAGTTTGTAATGGGTGATCAAATGGGTAGAGACTCAGGAAGATATCACTCTAACTTAGGGGTTGGGTCTGGAACGTAAGGAACAAAGGAGGTCTTGATCTAACTTCAGTAAGTGAGTTGATTTAAAGATGGGCAGGTTGAAGACTTGGTGAGAGGGGTGAACAAACTACCTCAGGCAATAGACCTTTCAGTAGTTTGTAGAAGAAAAACTCTAAATTCAAGATCCTCTTGGTTCAGGGCTTCAAGGAACTGAAAGGGGGACTTGACTGGATCCTCCAATTCCAAGTCATTCAGCGCTAAGAAAATCACAGAGACCGATTAGAAACAATGCAACTGTTACAGTGATCCAACCTACATCATCCTATAACAGTTACAACTCGACTGGATCCTCCAATTTCGAGTTGCTCTAATACAGTGTAAACAAAGATGTGAAAGAAACTGACATTCATAAGGCAAGAAGTCTCAAAAGTCCACACATAACCAGGAATAATAGTGCTTCATTAAATCTTTACAATCGGGAGCCTTGCTCAACCATTGATGATTACAAAATACAAATACTAAGTCTATATACTTAGAAAAATTCGCCTAACAGAGGCGTGCTCAGTCATCCAAGGCTTGGTGTCCCTTCAGTCAAATTCGAACGAATATTCTTTTTCAGACGCCTCCTTAACTGCGCATGGCTCCTGCAAGGGGAGTGGTTGAGCTATTAAGTGCTGAGTTAGCGTGTGTAGAACTCTCTAGCTAGTCGAGGACTCGGCATGGCTTCTTTGGAAAAAATCAATACATAGGAACCTCTCTGGCAGGCAGCTTGTCATACCCTCCATACCTTACACTAAATGAATGAGGAGAGGTTTCAACCACCCCTTCTCACCTTCATTTACTCCAAGCGAAAACCAGGATTGAGGTCGAATCAAATGGCACCTGGAGATCGCAATGATCCCTTCTGTGACCTAACTCGACGCCTTTGGCCCCTCTTGCACAGCTCTTTTTATTTCCCAAGTGACCACGGGCTGTGACCCTGTGTTTATTCTCAAAGGCGCTTTCGACGTTAGTGAATAGGAAGGAGTTGATTCTTGCTTATCGCAGTCGCGATGAGAAAAACGCCGAGATGGCCTAATCACACACCAGGTGTCCCCTTTGGATGGATAGCTGAGACTGCTCCGTGATACTGCGGGCCCGACTCTGTGTGCTTTCGGCACTTCGGGGTTCGGGGTTTTGAGATGTAGAATGACATAAAAGCCTCACCCTTCGAACTCCCGAATGCCAAAAAACTGACGTGACTAGATCTCATGCCACGTGTCCTTTGGATGGACGGATGCTATCCTTTCCTGCATGCAATATGGGCGCTATCCGTCGCGCTAATCTCAGTGCAACTCCGCTAACCACGATTTCCCGTCGACCACCGATCTGCTCTTATGGATGAATCCAGACCGTCGACAATATAATCTCTCCCTCTTACTTGCTTGGAAGCCTAAAATGAGATTTTATGTGCTGCACTCGGGCGCTTCTCATGCAACTTGCAGACTTGAATACTCTTGTGCCCAGGATAAGAAATGTTACTAACATTAGGCTCCATGGGGGATAGAGTCGTCCCTGTGATGCTCTAAGGACTCATTTTGCAGCTCCAGTGCCTCGCTGTTGGGCTATGGGGTCATTTATTTAAAACTTAAAGACGGAAAGAAAAACAATATTTACAACCGCGAAAGAGCCATATGTGGCTCAAGAGAAAAATCTTTTTGGGAAATGCCCATTCACAGGGCCATTGAAAACTTCTTGATCCTTCAAATCCTGTACCCTGTAGGTGTTATTCGAGAATACTTCAGATACTTTGAAACACCCGATCCACAGGGCTTCAAATTTTCCGTGCTTGCCTTTATCTTGTTTAGGAGCATCCCATTTCAGTACGAGGTCTCCTACCCGAAACTCTTCCTTCTTGGCCTTCTTATCAAAAACTTGCTTGATCCTTTGCTGATGGTCCTGAATTTTGCCCATTACCTACTCCCTGGCCTGCTGAACTTCCACTAGCTGATGAATTCTTCTGATCATGTCATCAGGCTCCTGTTGATGATCCTGGAGGAATTTTGTTACAAGAATGGCTAAATGAGAAGGAAAAACAACCTATGTTCCATAGACTAATTGGAAAGGAGAGATGCCTATAGATCTCTTCGTGGTCACTCGATCAGCCCATAGAGGAAATTTCAATCTTAAATGCCAGGCCTTCTTGTTGTCTTCCAACAATCTTTTGATTATCCTTATCTGGATTTTGTTGGAGGACTCCACTAAACCATTGCCCTGGGGATAGTATGGGGTGGAGTGAATCAGTTTGATCCCGAATTTCTCACAGAACTTGGCTAACAGCTCAACCCTGAAAGAGGTTGTGTTATCAGTGACAATCTTACTTGGGCAGCCGAATCTTGTGATGAGGTCTTCAAGGAATCCAATGATTATGTTGTGGGAAGCACTCCTGGTGGGGATAGCTTCAATCCACTTGGTGAAGAAATTGGTAGCAGTCAGGATCCATTTGTGTTGCCCACTGGAAGCGGGGTGAATTTCTCTAATGAAATCTAGGCCCCATTGCTAGAAAGGTCCTGAAACAACCACAGGATTTAACGGCAAAGACTTGAGATGTTGTTTTCCTACAAATATTTGACATTTGGTGCAATCTCTGACCCTTCTGTAGACGTCAGTGAATACGGTGGGCCAGTAGTATCCAACACTGAGGATTTTGTAGGCTGTGGTTTTCTAGAAATGATGCCCTCCACATAGGCTATCGTGAAATTCAACCATGATCCTTTCATCCTCTTGCGGATCTACACATGTCAAAAGCAACCCCAGGGGGTCTTTCCAATATAGAACTTGATCGATAAGGCAGTATTTGACTGCTTTGAGCTTCAGAGCTCTTACCTTGTTTCTTTGCAGGCCGTTTGGAGGCCGCAACTCTTGCAGAAAATATCTGACATCCTTATACTAGGGACATTGAGCCAATGGGGGCTCCCTTTGAGGGTCTATTTCAGACAGCCGACCCTACTGAATTCCTGAGCATTCGTTGATGAAACTTACCCCCAAAGGTTGGCAATTATCTTTAGCCAACAACTTGGCTAAACCTTGACCTTTGATCAATTTGGTAGGATTTATTTCCAGGTCAAATTCCAGAATCTTGGCTATCCACTTACTCCTCCTCCCGTCTATGTCAGGCTGAATAAGAATATCTTTAACAGTAGATGAGGGGACATAAGCGATGATTTTTGACTGCAGGACATAGATTCTAAATTCCTTGAGATCCTTTACCAGGGCATAGGCCTGCTTCTCCATAGTGTCATACCTGAATTCGACACCCCTCAATGCTTGACTGAAATAGGCAATAGGCTGCTCTAGCCCAACCTCATTTGTCTGTAGTAAAATAGCAGCCACCGTGTCAAGTGAGGCAAAGGAGAAAATAAGGAAATCCTTTGAGTAATTGGGACTGATAAGCACAGGGGCTTCAGTCAGGGCCTTCTTTATTTTCTCAAAGGAATTTCGTGATTCAGAAGTCCACCTCACTTCATTTCCTTTCCTTAACATGGCTGTTATAAGTTTTACCTCCTCAGCAAAGTTAGGAACAAATCTCCTTAGAAAATTAATCTTACCAAGGAAAGATTGGACCTCCTTCCTGGACCTCGGGATTGATAAGGCTTGTATTGCCTCAACTCTGCTAGGATCGACCCTGACTCCTTCCGCTGATACTATGTGGCCTAGTAAATTTCCCTCCTGCATGGTGAACAAAGATTTCTTGGGGTTTAATGAAATGCCAAAACTCTTGCATTTCAGGAAAACCTTCCTGAGGTGACAACAGTGTTCTTTATCAGATTTTGAAAATACTGTGATGTCATCCAGATAGATGACCACAAATTTATCCTTTTCCCCAATGAAATCTATGTCCATGGCACGTTGAAACGTCGCCCCTGCATTCATCAATCCAAAAGGCATTTTGGCATACATGAATGTGCCCCATGGAGTGGTAAATGTCGTCTTTTCCTTGTCCTTAGGCAGAACAAATATTTGGTTGTAGCCAGAGAAGACTTCGATCATGGACATTCTGGATGCTCCTGTTACCCTTTGCAATATATGTTCCATCTTTGGTAAGGGGTAGTTATCCTTCCGTGAGCTCCTGTTCAGGTTTCTAAAGTCTACACAGAGTCTGATTTCTCCATTCTTTTTCCTTACTGGTACCAAGTTGGCCACCCACTCTAAATATCTCAGTGGTACGATGATATCGGCTTGTAGCAGCTTCTTCACTTCCCTTTCCATAATATGCAACATCATAGGATTGATCTGTCTTAGCTTTTGCCTAAATGGATTTGCCTCCCTTTTCAATGGGATTTTGTGCTCAATGACATAAGTGTTATACGTTTTGAGATCTTCATAGGTCTAGGCAAACACATCAGAAAATTCCCTCAAAAGTCCAACGTATTCAGACCTCTGCTCCTTTGTCAGACTTCTTGACAATTTGACAAACTTGGGCTCACTCTCAGTGCCAATGTTGCACTGAATAGCACCAACGTCATCCTCCGAGATTTCCCCTTTTAATGACACATCATTTCTATCAAAAAGCCTTTCCAAAGGAACCAGTCCCCTTGGAATATGGTTGTTGGGGAGCTGCATAATGTTATGCTCTTCTATTTTACTCAGAAACTTACCCCCATCAAGCTCTTGTTCAGAGACAGAGTCTTGGTTGATATGCATCTCTAAAAATTCTTCGACAGTCTCCAAGAATTTCTTGATCTCGAGCTCATCCTTGAATACCTTCCAATGTTTGACGTTGTCAGGTATGGAGGGCCTGTATTTTACTTCCACATCATATCTGAATTTGGGTGGCAAGGGCACTTTGAAATTTCTTGCTGATGTAGCCAAGGAATCTGCCACTATGTTCTTCTCTCTTGGGACAAAAGAAATGTTGAATGCTAGAAAGAAACTGTCAATTAAGTCCCATATTTCATTTATGTAGCTTCTGAGTTGAGGATGCTTAGCCTGATAAGCATTTCTAATCTACTAGACCACCAACTCTACATCTCTGAACACTGCTACTTCCTGAATTCCCATTTCCCTTGTGGCTCTTAATCCCAGGACAAGAGCTTCATACTCTGCCACATTGTTGGTAGCTTCAAATTCTAGTTTGTATGACAGAGACATGGTTTCCTGAGCAGGTGACACAAAAAACACCCCAGCTCCAGCGCCTTCCCTGGAAAAGGCTCCATCAAAGAACATTTTCCAGACGGGGGTGATGGAGGGAGGAAATTTATGGGAAGTGGTGGGTGGATTTCTGAGTTTTAGAGGAGGCTCAGAAGCATTAGTGAGTTGTAGTACACTGGAACCTAAATCAATGTCCAAGGAAAAAATGGGATGGTTGGTAGGGTTGGCCTCATCACTAATTATATAGGCCAGTTGGGCTTCTTGTATAGCCTCCTATGTTCTCCTCCAAACATTGGGATAGTAGCATATGTGAGGTCCATCTGCAAAGTTCCCCCCAATATTTTTATCCAAGATCTTGATAACAACATACCGAACTTGGGGGGGACATCAGCCACTACAATATCCATGACCACACTTTTCATGGGCAACTAAAACAAGGTCACGACCAGGTCTTTGATAACTCTTAAACATTGAACTTTTCTGGACTCAAAGGAATAGAGGTCATGATAGGCTCGGGTGACTTCTAGCCCTAACTCTTCCATGATAGTTTTGGGCATGAGGTTGTGAGAAGCCCCTGAATCCATCAAGCAGTTGTGCAATACCTTGTCATGTATGTTTAAGGAAGTGTAGAAGGGAGGGGATGAGTCATTCATGTCTTCTACCATAGGACCTAGAATAACTACAGGCTTTTCATCTTGCAAATTGATGGAGTCTGTGGGAAGGCATGAGACCTCAGACTGTAAAATCTCAGAGAAGTGTTTCTTGAACCCTTCATGTTTAATCAATTCGGTCAGGGGCACAGGGATTCTGATCTTTTGAATTTCATGATCGAAATTAAAAGAAGATGTAAGACTCATGATTTCTCTTATTTCGGGAACATGACTCTGGACTATGGGAGAGAGGGGTTGGGGATTCTTACCTCTGTGACTGTCCTCTACTTCATTAGCAGGTTTCTCTGTTCTAGTGAACTGCTCAGGAACATCAGGTGCTACTGTCTTTTTCTTAGACCTCAGATCATACCTGCATTGGCTGCCACTAGCCTTGTCTCCCTTACTCAGTTCATTTAGCTGACTGTCCATGAGAGAATCCTCGTATGATGATTGAGTGAGATGAGGAAAAGGAGGAGTGTCCCCACAACAATGGATTTTAGGATCAAGCTCATCTGTTTCCCCTTCTTCCCCCTCGGCCACAAAATTGTTTTGAAAAGGGGCCTGAATTTTCTGGTCTTCTCTGTCTCTTCCCCTCTCTCTTTGCACAGTCAGGGAAGTAAGATTGTTTGGCCTCCTGAAACCTCCTTTGTTTTCAACATTTTGAAGGCCCTTGTATGCTTGCCTCCCCTCCACCTTCATTCTCTCCATCTCTGCAGACAGAGACTTCACCATCTTGGTTAGTTCATCCACTTGAGGGTGGGGCACCGATGGGCCAGAAGTTGAGGTTTCCGATCTTTCCTTTCTTCTTTCTACGTCGGCCTTGTTCCTTAGTCTATCAGCTGCTAATACATTGGATTCCACTTCTATGGCCGCTTCTTGCATTTGAGATAAGGAGGTGGCTCTTCTTTCTCTCAATAAAAGACAGAAATCGAGGCCAAACGCACTAGCATAAGAAATCTTGGTCGAGGCTTCTGAGGGTTTTATTTTGGCAGGAATTTTATTATACATCTTATTGAATCTTTTGGAGAATTCAAAGATAGACTCTCCTTCCATATTCTTCAAAGACCCAAACTCTATCATGTAATACATGAAATCCTTCCTATCTCCCCACTACCTCAGGAAAGCACTGTCTAGAGCTTCGATCCCAGCAATAGATTCGGGGGCCAATCCGCTAAACCACTTCCTCACCTCACCATCTAGGCTCTGGACGAAGACTCTCATCCAAACATCTTCATTTTCAATGTTTAGGTTGTCTACATAACTGTAGAAAGAATCTATGTGCTCTTCCGCAGTTATGTCCCCTTCTCCGGTAAACTTGGGCATATACTTCAAGTAATCTCCAGCAGGGAGAGGATTCGTAGGATGGGGTAGGATTAAGGGAGCATATCTGGAAGTGACTATGGCATCCATTCTATTTAGAGGGGGATTAGCACCAGCCATAGGAATATTAGGTGGAGGAGAACTTGGAGGAGAAGGAGTTCGTGGAGGGGTTACTGGGAATGAGTCTCGAAGTGGAATGGGGAACAAAAGGGAATTTAAAGAGAAGGCTAACGAGCTCAAATCAGCATATGCTCCTCTTTGTGAAGGAGTGACAACAGTAACAAGAGGAGGAGTGGGGAAATATTTTGCGGTCCTGGGTCTATGCCAAAACACAGCTTCAGAGGAGAGGGGAGGGACAAGGATTTCTCCCTCCAATCCCGAACCAGGAGGGGAAAACTCAGCAGGAATACTCTCGAAATTCAGGAAATCGGAAACCTCTGAAAGAGGTCGGTTAAGAAACTCAGGAGGAGAAAATGGAGTTCCTACAGAAGGAGATGGTGGATTACCTGGTTTGACGGTGGAAGCTTCTTCTTCAGAGGCCTTTCCTTTTCTAAGAACCACCTCCGGATCAGTTTTAGGTGTAGATAGAGGCAGCTGTGGATGGGACCACGTGTGTTTGCCTCTGAAAGCCACAATTATCATGGCAGGTTCGCCACAGTGGATTCATCACAATGGATTCGCCAGGTGCACAGTAGCAATCTTCAAAGGCTCTGATACCTGATGCACCTTCAGAATCAGAGGCTCAATGTCGTTTAATCCCGGAGAAAATTTTCAACTTCGTCCCCGGCAACGACACCAGAAATGTTAGCGTCAGAAGTCACTCCTGGGTTGCTTGCAGGAGTAGAGTCCAACGCCCATAAGTTTTATGTCACGATAGTTTGTAATGGGTGATCAAATGGGTAGATACTTGGGAATATATCACTCTAACTCAGGGGCTGGGTCTGGTATGTAAGGAAAAAAGGAGGTCTTAATCTAAATTCAGTCAGTGAGTTGATTTAAAGATGGGCAGGTTGAAGACTTGGTGAGAGGGGTGAACAAACTACCTCAGGAAACAGACCTTTCAGTAGTTTGTAGAAGAAAAACTCTGAATGCAAGATCCTCTTGGTTCAGGGCTTCGAGAAACTGAAAGGGGGACTTGACCGGATCCTCCAATTCCAAGTCGTTCAATGCCAAGAAAATCACAGAGACCGATTAGAAACAATGCAACTGTTACAGTGATCCAACCTACATCATCCTATAACAATTACAACTCGAGTGGATCCTCCAATTCTGAGCCGCTCTAATACAGTGTAAACAAAGACGTGAAAGAAACTGACATTCATAAGGCAAGAAGTCTCAAAAGTCCACACATAACTAGGAATAACAGTACTTCATTAAAGATTTACAACCGGGAGCCTTGCTCAACCATTGATGATTACAAAATACAAAGACTAAGTCTATATACTCAGAAAAATTCACCTAACAGAGGTGTGCTCAGTCATCCAAGGCTTGGTGTCCCTTCAGTCAAATTCAGACGAATATTCTTCGTCAGACGCCTCCTTAACTACACATGGCTCCTGCAAGGGGAGTGGCTGAGCCATTAAGTGTCGAGTTAGCATGTGTAGACCTCTCTGGCTAGTTGAGGAATCGACACGGCTTCTTTGGAAAAAATCGGTACACAGGACCCTCTCGGGCAGGCAGCTTGCCAGACCCTCCATACCTTACACTAAATGAATGAGGAGAGGTTTCAACCACCCCTTCTCACCTTCATTTACTCCAAGCAAAAACCGGGATTGAGGTCGAATCATATGGCACATGGAGATCGCAATGATCCCTTCTGTGACCTAACTCGACGCCTTTGGCCCCTCTTGCACAACTCTTTTTATTTCCCAAGTGACCACGGGTTGTGACCCTATGTTTATTCTCAAAGGCGCTTTCAACGTTCGTGAATAGGAAGGAGCTGATTCTTGCTTATCGCAGTCGTGATGAGTGAAACGCTGAGATGGCCTAATCGCACACCAGGTGTCCCCTTTGGATGGACGACTGAGACTGCTCCGTGATACTGCGAGCCCGACTCTAGGCGCTTTCGGCGCTTCGGGGTTCGGGGTTTCGAGATGTAGAATGACATAGAACCCTCACCCT
Organism: Picea engelmannii; assembly: GCA_009831015.1. Taxonomy (NCBI): domain Eukaryota; kingdom Viridiplantae; phylum Streptophyta; class Pinopsida; order Pinales; family Pinaceae; genus Picea; species Picea engelmannii. Next base: position 138,225 of record ML782716.1, read on the forward strand.
TCGAACTCCCAAATGCCGAAAAACCGACGTGACCAGATCTCATGCCACGTGTCTTTTGGATGGACGGTTGTTATCCTTTCTTGCATGCAATACGGGCACTATCCATCGCGCTAATCTCAGCGCAACTCCGCTAACCAGGATTTCCCGCCGACCGTCGATCTTCTCTTATGGATGAATCCGGACCGTCGACAATATAATCTCGCCCGCTTACTTGCTTGGAAGCCTAAAACAAGATTTTTTCGTGCTGCGCTCGGGTGCTTCTCGTGCAACTTGAAAACCTAAATACTCTTGTGCCTAGGACAAGAAATGTTACTAACAATCACTAAGATTCACTAGGACCTGGTATAAGGAACATAGAAACCCTTGAAAAGCCTATCACCCATCACCTGCCATAACATCTTGTCAAATATTAACACGAGAATCTATATATAAGCTCTTTTAAGGTTTACACTTCAATTGTTTGTATGATTGTGTGTTATTCCATTCATTAAGTTACAATGAAATATGATAGATTGTTGAAGCGTAGAATGCATCTCACTTCTCTAACTGCAATTATTTAATTTATTACATTTTAATAGTTTGCAAATTTTTTCACACTAAATAAAAAAACTCGTTAGTTTTATTTCTAGATATTTCAAATGAGTATTCCAATTTCCTAATTTACTTTGTTCATTTTTTTGGGTCTTACATAGCAAAAGTTCATTGAAAATACATTAAAAGACAATATCATCATCATATGATGTGTCCATTATTATTATTCCAAGCATAAAACTATACTTTTTTATTTGCAATCAAACTAGTTTACCAGGACTACAATATATTATGTGGTTCAAGGATGTGTTTGAAAAAATTGGGAACACTTTAGGTACTTTTTACAAATAATACCTATCCTTTTAAGAGGCTCAATATTATGACATGGATTGAATCTTAGTAGGAATGGAGGTGAGAAACGGTTTGGCATATTTGACGTATATTAGGAGGGGTTTTGATATTTTTCATATTAATATGGACTATGAGGGGATACCTTTTATATGTGTAAATTTACACTATTATGGGAGCCTTGTTGCAGAATGAAATTATCCAAGTATGCGGAAGAATTGAGTTCTGAGGAAGCACCCAAGAGGTTTGGAGACATTGGAACTGGAAATAGTCTAGATTACCAGAAGGAAAGAAGATGTGCGGGTTCAAGTGAACTCAAATGGCCTTCAAACATGAATGTTGATAGTATATGCTCATAACTCAGACACTAGACAACTTAAATAACATAACCAGGATACAATAAGTGACAACAAGGACATTAAGGCAAATTCAGGTAAGTCTCATTAGTGTCACTCTATGGATAAACAAATATTATTTTTTATGTTCGACAACATAGGTATTCCAACAAAGGATGAACACCTTTAGTAACCACTCATACAACCAGATCAAATATCAACAAGTCGATGTTTTTACGTGGTAAAACCCATGTGGTGAAACATCCGCGACCCCAACCAACGTGTCCACTTGGAGCAATGTATTAATGTAAAAGAAAATATTATAGAGATATTTACAAAAGAGTTTCTCGCAATCAATCATTGACAAATGACCCTCCATGCTCTTTAAATAGAGATCATGGAACAATAGGGTGTTAATCCATGAATCAATGTAATCGTTAATATCGAGGAGAATAAGAGTTTTCAGATCACTCTAATTTGGGAACATATCGTGACCGTCGGATTTCCTAACTACAAATGCATACTAATGCATACTAAATAAACACACTAAGAAACACAATTTAACTTAATAACACATTAGACCAAGTTGATCTTAACTAACTCCTAAGTGTCTAAATATCCTAACATCTCCCCTTAAGAACAACTTGGGATAGGATCGAAGGGTTTATAAAAGTGACACAATAGGAGAAGGAAGGAGGATTTAGATAATATCACCCCTTAGTGACAACTTCTTGAACTCCTTACATATATCAAAGTTTGGAAAACTTCGCTTATGTAAGAGACTTTGTGAAAAATTATGCTACTTGATCTTCTGTAGCAAAGAAGAGAACTTTAATAACTCTATCATGAATGAGCTTTCTGAAGAAATGTATTTTTAGATTGGTGTTTGTAATATACTAGATATAAAAAGTATGCAGAACAGAAATGAAATGCTAGAAATGGTAGAATAACAGTAATATAACCAGAACAATCACCACAATAACACTAAAATGATATAAGAATAACAACATAAATAACACTTTGATTCTGATAGCAATGTTCACGGGCCTCTTCGAGGGGGAAACCTCCAGTCTAGTAGAGATATATTACAATAATATCCAAGCTAGGGTTATCATACCCTCGACTCCTATTTATACTAAATATGTCTATCAAAAGAAGCATCTAGAGGAAGATCCTTCTAGAAGTGGAAGCTTCTATTAGGTCTTCTTACATTCGACTTATTTTATTTTATTGCAAGGCCTTATTAATATTGACCTTTATTACATCCAAATATATTGTTCTACCTATGTGAGTGTTAGGACCCTAACAGTGTTTGTTTCACTGATGTTGAACTGTATCTTTGGCGAGCTTGATGGCACTCTGATTATCGCACCATAGGGTGGCTGGAAGTTGTTGCTGGAATCCAAACTCTAAAAGGATCTATCGAAGCCACAAGGTTTCATGACTTGCATTATCCATTGCTTGGTACTTTTCTTCTACTGAAGAAAGATAAATAGCATGTTGTTTCTTATAGGCCTAAGTGACAAGTTATGAACCAAGCTAAAAACATAACCTGTAGTAGACTTCCGATCATTAGGGTCATTGACCCAATCTGAATCAATGAAACCAACCAATAAAGGTGTCCCTCCTGAGTTTTAATGTATCCCAAACTGAATTGTACCCCAGACATACCAAAGTATCCTTTTTGTTGCTTTCCAATGGCTCTCATGGGGTGTTTGAATATTACCGGGAAACAAGACCAACAACAAAGGAAATATCAGGATGAGTATGAGTCAAATATAAGAGGCTACCAACTAACTGATAGTACAAAGTGGCATCAAATTTGGGAGAAGCACAAGTGGCAACAAGTTAGAATCCAGACTGGAATGGAGAAGGGGATGATTTAGAATCATCTATGTGAAAGCGACAAAGAAGGTCACAATCATACTTATACTGAGAAAGAAAAATTCCTTCCTTGGTTTGCAAAAGTTGGAGGCCAAGGAAATAGTTCAAATATCCTAAGTTAGTCATTTCAAATTTATTCTTAAAGCTGGTTTTCACATGGTTTAAAATTTTAGGGTCACTACTAGTGAGGATAAGGTTATCAACATAGAGAACAAGGATTATGAGATGGCTTCCTACTTTATTGGTGTTGGTTATGGAGCCTGATTATCTTTTCTGATTCATAGGTCTTTGTTTTCATTCATGTTTATACCCCATGAAGACTTCACACCCCATAAGAATGTACACTCTTCCATGCGGTGGAGTGCAGAGGGGGGTTACCCCCTCTGCGAGGTCCAGGGGAAAGTGGGCCCCCGAAGGAAAAATTTCCTTGTAAATGTATATTGTAATTTCATTGTAAATCTGGACCGTTCATTATAAGGTCACAGATCTGATGGTAGAAGTTATGTTAGGGTTTTTTTTCCCTAGAAGGCAACCCTCTTTTATGAGGGAAATGTATTGTGTCTATGGATCATGGCGAATATTGTATTATGAGATAGGATACTGTCAGAGAAAGAAGAGGAAGTTACATCGGGTTTGTTGTAGGTTGTATCCCTTCATTTGCTAGATAATAATAAAGGAAGGACCTGGAAATTTCTCTGGTGGATGTAGCCCACACTGGGTGAACCACATATATATGTCTCTATATTGTATTGCGTATCTTCTATGTTTATTTTTGCATTTGTTTTATTTTATTGCTCCATGATCCTGTTTTTCTAACAACTGGTATCAGAGCGAAAGGTAACTCACATGAAAAGAGGGTTCCTGGTTCGAGTGGGAGAAATGACGGAAGATGGAAAGTTTAGGGTCGATAAATTTAATGACAAAAACTACCAGTGGCACTAGAAATGATACAGCTGAGCCTGACAACATCAGTGGCTTTCAATATTTCGAAAGAAAAGACAACAAAGGATATGATGGATGAATTGGCTAAATTGTATGAAAAACCCTCGACGTGCAATAAGGTATTTCTAATGAAGACATTATTTAATATGAAGATGTCAAAATGTGGGTCTGTTGAAGATCATTTAAATGAATTCAATACGGTTATTGATCAACTAAGTTCTCTAAAAGTGGACTTTGATGATGAGGTCATGGCTCTTCTAATCTTGTGCTCATTGCCAGAAAGATAGAATGACTTGGTCATGGCTGTAAGTTACTTTGTCTCTGGTTCAAATACTTTAAAATTTGATGATGTTGTTGGTGTTATCCTTAGTGAGGAATGCGACGGAAAAGGAAAGGTGAGACATCAGGAAATGGTTGAACATGGAGAACAGGGGAAGACAAAAGTATAGAGGAAAGGACTCAAGGAACCACGAGAATTCTAGGAAGGACATATCTAAATCCAGATTTTGAAAGATAGAGTGTTGGAATTGTGGAAATAAAGGACATCTGAGGAAAGACTGCAGAGCTCCAAAGAAACAAAGAGATGGACAGCAGGAGAAAAATAAGGAAGCAAATGTAACAGGTGATGTGTTACAAGATGATTTGATTCCTTCTGTAGATAATATTTTTGAGTCTTGGGTAGTATATTCAGGGGCTTCTTTTCATGCCACATCCCATAGGAAACATTTTCTAGATTATGTTCAAGGTGGTTTTGGACATGTTCATTTGGGTGATGATGCACCATGCAAAATTGTTGGAATGGGAAAGGTAAAAATAAAACAAAGCAATGGAAACCAATGGTTATTGAAAGTAAAACATGTTATAGATCTAAGGGAAAATCTAATTTCAACAAGAAAGTTGGCAAGTGAAGGTTGTATATCCATATTTATAGATAAGGTGTGGAAGGTCACCAAAGGATCATTGGTGATAGTAAAATGAGAGAAGGTAGGTACATTGTATTTATGTACTGGTAATACTAACTCTTATATATATTTAGATTCTATAGGAGTGTATACATCATTGTGGAATCATAGGCTTGGACACATGAGTGAGAAGGGGACAAAATAAATTTGTTTCCAGATCTTAAACAAATTGATTTGGATTTCTGTGAGCATTGTGTTTATGGAAAGCAAAAGAGAGTCAAATTTTTTAGAGTCAGAAAATAAAAGAAGAGTGAAAGGTTAGAGATTTTCCATACATATGTATGGGGACCATCTCAGGTATCATCTCTTGGTGGATCACATTATTATGTTACTTTTATTGATGATGGAACTAGAAAAACTTGGGTTTATTGCATTCGACAAAAAATTGATGTTTTTTATACTTTTAAGAAATGGAAAGATTTGGTTGAGAATGAGACAGGAAAAAGTTTGAAGTGTCTTAGATCAGACAATGGAGGTGAATATTGCAGCAAGGATTTTGATGATTATCGTTCATGCCATGGGATTCGTAGAGAGAAGATAGTTCCAGGAACACCATAGGATGAACATGACAATCATGGAGCGTGCAAGGAGTGTGAGATTGCATGTTGGTTTTCCCCTACAATTATGGGTAGATGTTGTAGATATTGTTGATTACTTAATAAACAAAGGACCTTCAAGCTCTTTGTATGGTATAATTCCAGAGGAGGAATGGACAGGTAAAAAGGTAAACTATTTTTTTTTAAGACTTTCGATTGTGAATCATTTGTCCATATTGATAAAGAAAATAGAACAAAGCTTGAGGAAAAATCCAAGAAGTGTACCTTTATTGGATACGATGTTAATGATTTTGGTTATCACTTATGGGATTATGAAAAAAACAAAATCATTAGGATTAGAGATGTCATATTCAACGAGAAGGTCATGTACAAAGATTAGTTGCAGGGAAAGAAACATGAAAAAGAAAAACCAAAATACACAGTGCTTGATGAGATCACTAGAAAAGAAACTCCAAAGGTACCAGAAAATCAAAATGTACAACAACAGGATCAACATGTACCTCAAAATTTTGTAAGTGTTGTTAGAATATCTACCAGGTTAAGTAGACCCCCTGAACTATACCCTCTTTCATTGTATTATTTATTGTTGATTGATTTTGTTGAATCAGAATGTTATCAAGAGGCAATGCAGGTAGACACCAAAAACAAGTGGGAGCAAGGAATGAAAGAGGAAATGGAATCCCTAGTAAATAACCAGACTTGGGATTTGGTTCAATTGCCTGCAGGAAAAAGAGCATTACAAAATAAATGGGTTTACAAGTTGAAGGAAGAAGATGGTGGCAAAAAGTGATACAAGGCTAGACTTGTTGTAAAGGGGTTTGCACAAAAGAAAGGTATAGATTTTGATTAGATATTTTCTCATGTTGTTAAAATGACTTCAATTAGGACTATTTTAAGTCTTGTGGCAATAGAATATTTTTATCTTGAACAATTATATGTAAAAACAACTTTTCTCCATGGGGATTTGGAGGAAGAGATTTATTTGCATCAACCACAGGGGTATGAGGTCAAAGGGAAGGAGAATTTGGTATGCAAGTTGAAGAAGAGATTGTATGTCCTAAAGCAAGCTCTAAGGCAATGGTATTTGAAGTTTGACAGGTTTATGATAGAACAAGGTTATAGTAGATGTCATTTTGATCATTGTGTTTATTTTAAAAAGCTAGAAAATGGAAGCTATATTATCTTGCTATTTCATGTAGATGAAATGCTTGTTCCAGGGTCTAATATGCAGGATATAAATTTACTCAAGAAGAAATTAGCTAATTCATTTGTGATGAAGGATTTGGGTGCTGCAAAGAAAATACTTGGTATGAGAATAACAAGAGATGGGAAAAATCGCAAATTGACATTGTCTCAGGGTGAGTACATAGAGAAGGTGTTGGAGAGGTTCAGAATGCAAAATGAAAAACCAGTTAGTACACCTTTGGCCAACGATTTCAAATTAACTAAGGAAATGTGTCACAAGACACAAGAGGAGATAGGATACATGTCCAGGGTCTCTTATTCATCAGCAGTTGGCAACTTGATGTATGTGATGGTTTGCACAAGACCAGATATTTCACATGCAGTGGGATTTGTGAGAAGGTATATGAACAATCTAGGTAAAGAACATTGGGAGGCAATAAAGTGGATTCTCAGGTATTTGAGAGGTACTTATACTCATGCATTATGTTTTGGAGGTTCAAACATTGTTCTACAGGGATATGTTGATTCAGATATGGCAGGTGATAAAGATAGCAGGAGGAGCACCACAGGGTATGTTTTTACTATAGGTGGAACAACAGTAAGTTGGATTTCGAAACTGCAAAATGTTGTTGCACTTTCAAAAATAGAGGCAGAGTATATTTCTGTTATAGAGGCTAGTAAAGAAATTATTTGGTTACAGAGGTTTATGGAGGAATTGGGAAAGAAGCAGGAGAATAGAAGGTTGTACTGTGACAATGAGAGTGCCATTCATCTTGCAAAGAACTCAACCTTCCGTTAGAAGACTAAGCATATACAACTCAAGTACCATTTCATACGATTCATCTTGGAAGATGGACATTTGAAGTTGGAAAAGATACACACTAGCCATAATCTTGCAGACATGTTAACAAAGGGAGTAAACAGGGAGAAACTGAGTTCCTGCTCAGTTTTAGTTGGTCTTCAAGAATGAATATGAAGATCAGAAAATTTTCAAGTCCAGCAGGGATCATAGTACATCATATAGCAGCAGTGGAGTTGTTGAGATCAGTCTCCAAGTGGGAGATTATTAGTTATGGAGCCTGGTTATCTTCCTTATTTAGAGATATTTGTTTTTAGTCGTGTTTATACCCCATGAAGACTTTACAGCCCAGAAGAATGTACATTCTTCCATGTGGGGGAGTGCAGAGGGGAGTTACCCCCTCTATAGGGTCCGAGGGAAAGCGGGGGTTCAGGGGCGAAGCCCCCGAAGGAAAAATTTCCTTGTAAATGTATATTGTAATTTCATTGTAAATCTGGACCGTTCATTATAAGGTTACATATCTAACGGTAGAAGTTATGTTAGGGTTTTTTTCCTTAGAAGGTAACCCTCTTTTATGAGGGAAATGTGTTGCAGCTATGGATCATGGCGAATATTGTATTATGAGATAGGAGACTGTGAGAGAAAGAAGAGAAAGTTACAACAAGTTTGTTGTAGGTTATATCCCTTTATTTGTTAGATAATAATAAAGGAAGGACCTGGAAATTTCTCTGGTGGACGTAGCCCACACTGGGTGAACCACGTATATCTGTGTCTCTATTGTATTGTGTATCTTCTATGTTTTATTTCTGCATTTTATTTTATTGTATTGCTCCGCGATCCTGTTTTTCTAACACTTGGTATAGACATTAGGATCATAATGACATCTAGAAAATCCGGTTTCAAGAAGAAAGTTGTCCATTTTGGCATACCAATCTCGAGGATATTTCTTAAGACCGTAAAGAGATTTCTTAAGGTGACAAGCAAGGCTAGAGTAATTATGGACATAGTCAAGATGTTGTTCCATGTATACTTCTTCTTGAAAATCCCCATGCAAGAAGGTGAAATTAACATCCATATGATGGAACCTCCCATTTATGTGAGGCAGCAAGGGATAAAACAAGGTGGATGGAATTATTTTTTGCTACAGAGGCAAAGGTTTCATTATAGTCTATGCCTTCAACTTGAGAGAACTGTTTGGAAACTATCTGAGCCTTATGTCTTTTAACACTTCCATTTGATGCATACTTATTTCTATACACCCATTTACATATGACAAGCTTTATTCCTTTTAGACGAGGTGCAAGATCCCAAGTATCATTCTCCATTAAAGAGTGATACTCTTCATTCATTGTTGTATCCCAATTTGGATGACGCAAAGCTTCTGATTTGTTTTTTTGGATCATGAGTCTTTGAAACTTGAGCCAAAAGAGAAGAGGCTTGTTGGAACTATGAACATGTCTGAAACTGACCTGAAGGATCACCAAAAATATCACCAGCTGCTTCTCGAGTTGAACAAACCCATCTGAGAAGTTGTGGTGTTGGTGCAGGTTCATGTTCAATGGATTCGTTTGGAGGAAGGTGAGCAAGAGGAGGTGGATTTTCATCATCATTGTCATTATTTGAAGAAGAAGAAACTAGAATAAGAACAAAATATGGCACAAACACTGAAGATGCCTCGTAGGTCGAAGAAGGAACAAATGTTGAATATGGCTCGTAGGTCTAAGAAGGCACAAACGTCGAATTACCCTTGCAGGCCAATATATTTTTATCAAATTTAACATCTCTTATAATAATAATTTCATTAGAATGAAGTATAAGAAGTTTGTAACCTTTGGCATCTTCAAAATATCCAACAAAAATACACTTCTCACTTTTAGGCTGTAAAGATTTCTTTTTTTCATCAGGAATGTGTGTTGGGGAAAGGGGTGGAACCTATAACAAAACAAACAGAAAATTCTGCAAATAATTGAAGAGGGAATAATTTTTTTGAAGATAGAGGTGGTGTCTAAAGACACTATTACAACACTTAAGAAATGCACATTGTGATCAGAACATCACAACACATATTGGACCTTGATATCTCCATATGATATCACTTCGATCGCATGATGATAATGACCCAAGAGGTCTTCTATTTATAGACTCAATATCAAACCAACTTCTATGAAATCGGGAAGATCTTGTCCACATATAATTTTCGACTATTAGAAATGACTTAATCAAATTTGCACTTTTGGGTCATCTCGACAAGGATATTGGATTTGACCATCCATGTGTCCAACTCGTAGTCGATTATTGGGTTGGTCGATCCATCGCTCGATTATCTTCGACTCTTGGTCGACTGTCTGACCGATAGGAATGTTGAATACTCGACCGACTAATGTAGAGATTTGGTTGATCACTCGATCGATTGTATCTAGATGTAGCTCGACTTCTCAATTGATTGAATCTAGGAGAAGTGTAATGAACCATCAATGTTTGATGTTCCAACACACCTCCCCATCAACACACATCTATGTAAATTCAAGAGGTGAAATTATGTCATCATGACACCCCCCCATAATTGCATATTCTTGAAGCCCAAGCATCATATGAAGCTTGATAAATCTAGCTTCAACTAAAGTTTTAGTGAAGATAACAACTTGATCCTTTGTTATGTAATATTCAAAAGAGATGACATTCTCATGAGCCAATTGTCTCAAATAAAGAGCATGGATCTCAACATGCTTCATCTTACTGTGGGAAACATGATCGTCAACACCCTGTATGACACTTTTATTATCACAGTAGATTGTAGTCGAGGTCTAAATAGGACAAGTTCACCTAGAAGTTGTCGAATTCAAACTGCTTCAGTACCTTCTTGAATGGTGCCACGATATTCTGCTTTTGTAATCGACAAGGAGACTACCTTATGTGTCTTGCATGACCACACCAATGGTCTAGTGCTAAATCGAAAAACATAGCAAGAAGTGGACTTTCGATCATCATTGTCGCCAGCCTAGTCGAAGTCGATGAAGTTGACCAATGAATCTGAACTTCGACAATACTTGATACCAAAATTAGTGGTACCGTTGATATAGTGGACAATTCATTTGACTGCTTTCCAATGGATTTCTTTGGGGTATTGCATAAACTGAGAAACCACACTAACAACAAAGGAAATAGTAGCTCAACTATGAGTAAGATAAATAAAATTACCCACTAATTGTCAATAAAGAGTAGCATTGACTATGGGTGTTTGACAAGTTTTGGTGATCTTTAATCCATATTGAAAAGGAGTAGCATTGGTCTTACAATCAGCCATATTAAAATGTGTCAAAATGTCCATCATATATTTAGATTGAGAAATGAGAAAAACATCACATAGTGGTAATACTTGAAGACCCAAAAAATAATACAAAGTACCAAGATCTGTCATGTCCAAGGAGTCAACAAGTTGTTTCTTCAATCTAAGGACGATATCATTATTATTTCCATAATGAGAAGATCATATACATATACAACAATAATCAAAGTGTCTCCATTGGTATGGAGTACATACAAGTTGTGATTAGATTCAGAACATTTGAAACCAATATATCATCCAAATAGACAATAACAAGTGAATTTAGATAAGGGTGTAAAAAATCATTCACTAGTCTCATAAATGTAGTCGGTATGTTTCCCCCAGGGTGTAGGGAAATCGGTGATGGAGTGTATTATTAAGGCACTCTGCTATGTGAAGTCATAGGTTTTAAACCCCAACTTACCTTGTATGTTGTGTATGGGTCAGTGTGGGCACACTTGGAGGTTATAGTGGTAGCATTAAAATAACACGACCATGTGTCATGTGAGTATGTGGCCGACCAGTTGTTGATTCTTCCAGTCACAAAAAAATGTAGCTAGTGCACTGCATAAATAGAATGGGATAAATAACCACTCATACAAACCTTGCCTTGTCTTCAAGAAAGTATTCTAGGTATCTTATTCTTTGAATCATACCTGGTGATATCTTGATTTCAAATCCATCTTAGTGAAGTACTTAGCATGCTGCAACAAGTCCAATAGATCATCGATCTTGGGCAGAGCGTACCAATTATTCAGTGTAATCTTTTTCAATTCCCTGTAATCGATACACATTCTCCAAGTCCCATTCTTCTTGGGCACAATTATGATGGGTGACCCACAAGGTGAGGTACGTGGTCGAATCACACCCTGCTCCAACAACTGCTACAACTGCTTCTTTACTTCGTTTTCTTTCAAAATAGAGTGTTTATACATCACAATATTCAACAAAGGGGAGTCTAGAAATAATTGGATTTCGTGCTCCACTTCCCTCTTAGGTGGTATCATTTTAGTCTCCTAGAACACTCCCCTATATGCCTTTAGAAACTCCTCCAATTCATGCTTATGCTCCTTAGTGTTGGCGTCGGAAGTCACTCCTGGATTGCTAGCACGGGCAGAGCCCGATGCCCATCAGTTTTATGTCACGATTGTTCATAGATGGGTGATCGAATGGAAGGAAACTCAAAACAATAACGTTCCAACTCTGAAACCAGGCCAGATATGCATGAGCAAGTGAGGTCTTGCGTAAATTTCAGACAGTGATCTGTACTAAAGGGTGAACAGGCGAAAGACTTATATGAGAGGAACGCAGAGGTCTGTTATAAACAACAGGTTTCTAATAGACTGAGGAAGAAGACATCCAAATGCAATATCATCTTACATTCAAACGCAAAACCAGAGAATGCAGTAATGCAACAATAAATATTTTATCATAACATGACTGCAATAACTCGCGCGACTCAGTCAATCAAGAACTCTCTTAGCATGAGATGAAAATTAGACGGGGTAAGAAGAACTGTCTGTCATAAAACGAGAAATCTCATATACAGATACATAAGCTGAAAGCTGGAATAGCTGCTAAAACATTACAGTAGGGAGATCTGCTCAACCATCGATACTTTACAAAATGGCAAAAATGCCTACATATAGCCAAAACAAAACAACAACAGCGGAAACGAGAAGCTGCATTAAAAACTTTGCGTCTGCATGTCTTATGACAGTTCGGCGCACGCAGAATCTGGATGATCGTGCACTTATGAGAGATGCAATGGGACTCCTGACTGTCCTGCAGTGGTTTGATAGACGCAATCTCTGTCAGGAAGGACTATCAGTCTGCTTGTACGCTTGGTCCTTTCCTGACCTTCTATTTATGGAAGAAGACGACGTTCAACCACCTACACGGCAATAATAACTGCTTCCTTGGGATTGGGAACGGCCTCGGTCAACTCTGCCCTCTGGGACGTGGAAACCCCTCGCGCTTCCACCTAGAACAATTGGACAGTCTGATGGATAAGGCGTGGAGGAACTGGCACGCTTGACGTGGAAGGGGAAAGGGAGGCGATGGCGTCAATGTTGTGAGGGTGAGATGAAAGGTGATGAGGTGGTAGAAGATAAGAGGGTCTAAGGATGGGTGCAGTAGCGAAAGGCTGTCATGGAAGGGAGCGGGACACATGGCAGGGGACGAGGAGGCTCGGAAGGTGAGTGGATGATGAGATAGGGGAAAGGACCACCTGGACGGAACGAGGAGAGGCTAAAGGGAAAGGACCCTGCCACATGGCCAGGTGGGGAATAAGTGGCAAGGAGGGAAATGGCGCAAAAGGTGACACGATGTGGAAGGGGCCCACAGGGTTAAACGAAGAAAGGCAGCAGAAATATGGATCGCCTGTGAACCATTGATCTGGGCTCTTCAATCGCAACCGTCGGAAAGATGCACCCTGGATTCCGGACCCCCCCCCCCCTCCACTTAAAGGTAGAAAGGCAGGGGGGTTCGGAATCACCTCTCGCGTCGTTGATCCGGGCACTATGATCGTGGTCGTTGGATAGATGCGCCCCGGATTCCGGACCCCCCTCCTCCTCTTAAAGGTAGAAAGGCAAGGGGGGTCCGGAATCCTATGTACGCCGTTGATCTGGGCGCGCGGATGCCTGCCATCTAGATCCACTTGCTGCTTACCGCGGGCGGGTTTTGCATCCTGGACTTAGGGTAAGTGGGTTTTTAACCCATTCCTTCGCATTTTACCCCCCGATACAAGAAATATCGCTAACACTTAGTACACCCTTCCAGGAATGTATTTTCTTTTAATGACTCTTCACTACACTGATTTTCCCTTAGCAAAAGTAAAACATATTTTTTGCTAAAACCGATCAATTTCTTAGCTTGATTGACACTTATTGGTGAAATTTTTTATTTGCTTTTATGCACGTTGATGATGAAGGATTTATCGTCCTTGATGAGGTGGTACTATTTGGATCTACACATGAAGATGGAATCCCTCATATACATGTAGTGGATTCCAAACACTACTCTGCATACATCCAGTGGTACTACATCTAATTCTACTTCATCTATAAAATCAACACTTACAACAAATTTAATCTTGCACTGCTTTGTTACCTTGATCTTTGCATCCTTGTTTACCAAACCCAATGGATAGGGGCTCATATGATTATGAACCTCCAATCCAAGATTTCTAACCAGATCCACTACTATGAGATCATCTTGTGAACCATAGAGGAATATAGCATCTAGCTTGGTCTTCTTGACCTGAATCTTGATGTGGAAGAGCTTGGTCATGTTCTTCTTTTCTTGATGATGAAGGCTACTCAGATTCACCTCCTTCTACACAAATGTGCATACAATATTTTCATCCACATCAAAGCTACTTTCAACTTGATTTCTTGAATATGTGGCTAGAAGGTTCTTTTTCTTTCTGACTTTCTTGTGGTTCTTCAAGTTCATCTATGGATGTAGTTTCTAACACTTTTCCTCAATGTGTCCATAAATGTTGCAATGATTGCAATGGTCGTTGGTATCTTTGCATTGATGTATAGTGGTTGTTTCCTTCTTATATTTTCACCCTTTCCACTTCTTCTTCCCCTCCTTGGAAGATACTTGGTGCTCTTTCTACTTAGATCCACTTGGATGCCCCTTCTTTTGGCGTATTTTTTCCAGTTATTGTGCCTATACACACTCCTCATATATTGTCCTTGTATTGAAGAGCATCACCTATGTTCATGGATGATTGTGTAAACCCACTAGATACTTGAGGAGTACATCTAGGTTCTTAGGAGAGATACCCATCATGATGGCCATCTTTATAAACTCAATGGTATACCCTTGTACATTTTTTCCCTGCCTCTACCTAAAGTAGTTCCACCGGATCCATTGGTCCTCTACATACCCTATAGGGTATAATTGGGACTTGACGAGAGTTTTGAAGTCCTCCCACCTAGTTGCTAGCGGATCTCCCTCTAGCCTAAGGGTTTCTGTATGGATTTCCCACCAGGTTAAAGCATGGCCCTCTAACTTCATTCTAGCAAATGAAATCTTTTGCTCTTCATCTATATGGTTAACATTAAAATAAACTTCTAGTTGATGCAACCGATGATTTATTTTAATGCATCGATCTCACTGTGGTATGACTTTATGTCCATTTTTGCTTCCATATTGAATATGGACAATGAAGAGTTAACGACACTTGAACTCAACTGCTCTTTCTTAAGTTCTTTTTGTGACTCCTTTTATGGGTCTTCATTATTTCCCGATTTCCCCTCTGATCTGATCTCTAAATTAGAGCCTCCAACCTCTCCGAAGGGTCCGAGATTTCTTGTTAGAGCCTCAATGAGGAGGTTGATATTGCGACTCATATCGACAACCTGTGATTCCAACCTATGAAATCTCTCTTTTGTTGGACCTCAAGGGTTGTTATAAACAAACTTGTCTTCCATGGCTAGGGTTTCTATGACTTCTCTTTAAGTCAATTACTAGATCATGCAACTTCCCACAAATACTCAAAGAAAACCTTCTATGATACTAATATGATCTATAAACTGCCTTGGATATTGCACTGGAACAACTTGTCACAACAGATATGATAAATGAAACTGAAATCTACACTATGAAAGTTAAATTCCTTTAGATTCCAGAAACTTTAGTTACTAATTTTCTGCTTCTGCTTGAAATAGATAAAATGTGCAAAATAGAGAATAGTAAAATACAATCACATACAATCCACAAAATAACACAAATATTTTCTCTATGAAACCCTTACGGGAGAAAACCCAACCAGAAGGTGAGGTTGCTCTTCTCTCTTTTCTCTGGTATGGAAATGCACTCTCACAATCACACACCATCCACAAAATAACACAAATTTTCTCTGGGAAACTCTTACAGGAGAAAACCCAGCTAGAAGGTGAGGCTGCTCTACTCTCTTTTCTTTGGTATGGAAATAATGCAAGTACAAAGGAGAATGCACTATCTATAGAGTTACTTGAGACCTGTGGTCTATCAAGCTGCTACAGAACATTAACCTGCTCTGTTATTCTCTCTAATGTTCCCACTCCTAGTTGTTTTGCTCTGCTATGGAACAAAATACAATAACCTAGAATGTAACCCCTTCTCCTCCTAACAACCCAATATTTAACATGGCCCAATAGTCATCTAGTGGTAGGGTTTTGACTTCATCAACCCTCAATTTTGATAAGGGTTTGAACCTTCTATAATTTTTTTATAAAATCCACTACGTGGTTAGCCCCACACATTCAAATATTGGCGGCTAATATGGCATCCACTCGCACCATGGTGATCAATACGGTAGGTCAACTTGCAGGAGGCATAACTTTCACATATGAACTCTTATTGAGGCGATTCTTGCATTGTTGGAAATTTATCGATGTGTAGAATATAGACAATAGCTCCATAGTAAGGTTTGTACCATAAAAATGTCGTTTGATGCCTCAAAATGGCTCCATAAAATTTTAGATGATTTTTTGGACACAATTTTCCAAATTTGGACAAGTCGCTAAAATGGCTCTACAAGTGGATTCCTCCATTTTTTTCACCCCTAAAGCATCGAGATAGATGAAAAATAATATAGTGATCCAATCCAACCATTGGATCATGTTAAATGCTGGGTCACTAGGAGAAGGGGTTCCATTCTAGGTTATTGTATTTTGTTCCATAGGAGAGAAAAACAACTGGGAGTGGGAAAATTAGGGAGCATAACAGAGGGGGTTAATGTTCTGTAGCATCCTAATAGGCCACATGTATCAAGTAACTCTATAAAGAGTGCCTTCTCCTATGTACTTGCATTATTTCCATACCAAAGAAAAGAGAGCAAAACAACCTCACCTTCTAGCTGGGTTTTCTCTTGTAAGGGTTTCCCAAAGAAAAAATGTGTTATTTTGTGGATGGTGTGTGATTGTATTTTATTGTTCTTTATTTTCTTAATTTTATCTATTTCATGCATAAGCAAAAAATCAGTAACTAAAGATTCAAGAATCTAAAGGAATTTAATATTCATAGTGTATATTTCAATTTTATTTATCAGTTATGTTGTCACAAATCGTTTTAGTGCAATATCCACGACAGTTTAAGATCAGAGAACAATATTGCAAACATCACACTCATATAGTAGCTTGTTTTGAGTATGTTTTGATGGGTAATGGAAAACCAATAACTTAAAAGGCACACATTAACCATGCATTTAAGTAATATATTTTCATTTTTCTTATCAATAATTGTTTTTAGTAAATAAAAATTATATCATTAATTAAGTGAACATTACATTTCTCTTTACAAGAATAAATACCCCAAATGAAAATACCCCATAAATGAAATCTTAAATCTTTAAAATGTCTTAAAAATTGAAAGATGTGTAAAATCAATTTTATTTTTAACAAGATGAGTTACGTAGCAACAATTCCCTATCGGGAAGAGGCAGAAAGCTAGTGTCCTTTGACTCGACTCTGAAAGCATGAAAGATAAATCTATTTTGACTCAACTCAGAAATCATGGAAGCGAGAGCTAGCCAAACAAGGCTACTCTTTGTCCCGTGTTTGCCCAAATAGACAAAGTTTTATATCATGGAGATTGTCGATGATGTAGAAATTACTTTGCAGCACCATGATGTCGAATCCAAGGTGATTATATTATTATTTGTTGTCATTTACAAAATATTTTGGTAAAGCATTATGTCAAATTCCAAGGCTATGACTTAGTGGACTACGTGTGCGGGTTGCATGTGACTGACTCCATTTTGGCCACCATCATGGAGGCTTAGTGGACTATGTGTGCGGTATGCATGTAGATGCCTCCATGTTGGCCTGTTTTTGGTGAGTGTGCAGAGAAGATAAGCCAAGGAGGACATGGGTGGAGTGTAAAAATTTCAGAACTAGCAAATTGTTGTTCGAGGCCATCTACGAAAAAAAGATTTCACATACTATTTTCAGAGCTACCAGATTTGCAGGAATCCTTGGAACTAGCAGGTATGGTAAAGCTCCCATTGTCTCGCTAGTATGCAACTTAAATTCTTCATTGATACCCATATTAAAACAAATGAAGGATGTTGTGTGGTCATTTTTAAGTTGTCACCCAACAAGAAAACTAAGGATCTAAGAACCAAGGCCAACTTCCTAATCATGCAACTCATCAAAGAGAACCTAGAGGGATCCAACGTCGACACGTGATTTGGAGATGATTTTCTTGGGCTTCTATAATTAGAAATGAAAATGTCGAGTACTCGTGGTAGAGAGTTTTGGATAACATGCATCTTGTTCAATCATAATCTTCCTTTTTCTTATTTTCTATATGACGAGGAATTAGATAGTTTGTATATGTTGCAGTGGAGATGATTGATTCAACCTATGACTCCGAGCAACTATGTTATCTGAGTGAAACTTCCATGGATGCCAGAGCGACCTCAGGCAGGGGATTCCTTAACTATATTGTGAAAGGCTTCACAGGGTATTCGGTAATAGGATTTAATAACCTTTTGCAAGAAATCGGAGGATGCCAGGATTACTCTCACAAACAAGAGCCCAATCCCAATTTATGCATGTTCAACCACACTTTGGATGAAAATCAATCAACTTTTTTGTGAGATTGTCGGGTGGAAGGCGTGAAAGGATATGACAAGGAGATCTATGTTCCCTTGAGTAGGGTCAGAGTGCAAATTGTTGACATCAAAAGAATCTGAGATTTGAATCCATGGGCATTATGCGAGCTTGGGGTTCTGGAGAGAATCAATATGCACTTGTCAAAAAATTGAAATCCTATGTGGGGCATTTCGAGGATGTAATTATGTTTGAATTCAAGTATTTGAGAGCCCGAGACACAAAGACACCAAAATAGAATATGGATGTTTATGAAGAGATTCAAAAAATGTTGGTGGAGAAGTATGGAGGGACACTCCACTAGGGAAAGTCAGGGGGGTACTTGTTTTAGGGAACCAACGAGAGGGCAGTGAATTTGAAGAAAATCCTGCAAGTGAAGCGGGAAATGGATGCAAATGGCTTGTTTTCCAATGATTGGACTAATGGATTTCTTGGCTTACCATAATATAATTGTTATTGTGTCAGGTTTTGTTCTATGTCAACGCCATCTATGAGTGAATTAAACCTTGAAAACCACGACCTACGACATTAGGTGGACGAAGGGAAAAATATGTGTGAAAATCATGATCCTGATGAAAGGTAAAAATATGAGTGTGCTTTCATTTTTCGTTGAGAACGATGTCGTGCATCAATGCGGATACTTGCAATTTTCATTTAGAGCAATGTCAATTCAGTTAATTATATGTCAGAGCATTGAACAATATTTGTAATTATAGGCTAAATATTTTTTTATTTTAATAAAGTTGAATGCAACTCGTAAGTGGTGAAAATGTTTAAAGCCAGACCGGGAGTAATAATATCCAACTATGTTGAAGCCTTCCAACGGTTCGGGGATAGCGTCGGGAGGGAAATATTAGTTCACACTTCTCCATGCCATAATTCTTATTCCACAATTACCAGGGTGAATAATGGCATCATTGGGCTTCTCCCCCTAGCTTCTCATTTGTTTAGTTTGTTAAGATTGCACACATCAATCAATAAGTAATCCCTGACCCTTGTAATATTTTTTTCCCAAGTGACCATGATGCATTTTGTGTTTTGAGATCAACACAAATTCCAATGATTTCTAGTTATCCATCCATACTACATGAGTCTCTCTTTTGTCATGCACTCCAAGTTGCTACCCATCAAAAGTTTGGACCCACATGTTTTCGTATGTCTCGTCGGGAATCAAAATGAACAGTGATCAGGTGCTTAGATGTAGTTGGCCTCTTCTGTTAAAATATTCGATGTGCTCGTTTTACCATAAACAATATCACTATTTTCACCCAACCATAGACACATAGCCACCCCCGAGCACCTTAACCTTTGCTAGATAGAATGATTCCGGAAAGCCACACTAGAACCAACAAATAAACCCTAGTTGCAGCACTAGCACGAGATGGAACCAGAAAACACCATCCAACTGCAACAACAACACAAGACAAGGGGAGCACATCTCCTCCAAGCACAATGCATAAGAGAGAGAGTCTCCACAACCACATAACAAGAACAATGCTCAATTGCAGCAGTTGCAGTTGCACTTCTTCCCAAGACTACCACCAAGAATATCACCAAGAGATACTAGAAGATAGGGCGCATATCTTAGGCTAGAGAGTGTTATAGAGTGCTAGAGAGAGAGACCAAGAATCACACCAAAAGTTGTTCCTTACATTCTTACAGTTGTAGCTCCAAAATTGCACTATACTTGAGAGAGTGAGTGAAGTGTGTGTACAAATGAACTAGAGCACCTCATATTTATAGTGGTTCTTGTCACCTATCTAGGCCGACTTGTCTTTTTGGAAGTAATACATTTATATTATTTATTCTACTGAGCCGACTTGTCTTCTAGGGTTTTTACACATTTGTTTAGGGTTTCTCTTGCTTCCAGAATATTCTATTATAGCCAAAGATTATACATGGAGGTTAATACCTCCCGCAACTACCATAATATCAACATCTTCCACATCAGTAAGTTTATCAGTTTACACCATCAACCAATGTGCTATAAACAAAGTTACAAACTCAACGAGAATTGTGACCTCCCAAAAAACCCATATTTTTGCAAAAAACAAAACATGAAAACCAACCCTCAAATTGAAAAATCGGTGTGACTAGTAGCACCATTTCTTCAAACAAGGTCAAAATTACAACATTTTTCAATATTGGCCTTCAAAACTCATACTGTAACTAAAAAAAACCTTAAAATCAACACCTAAATAAAAAATGATGTTACATAAAGCAAAATGTTTTTTTCAAAATGTTAAAATTAGAGATATTTTGAAATCGTGTTTTTAGTAGTTGGTACCATTAAAACCAAAACCTCAAAATCAATCATCAAATTGAAAAGCACTGCTACCGGTTGCACCCATTTTAAAATTGGGGCATTAAAATGACACATTTTTTTAAAGTGGTAAAAGAAAGCATCATTACTATAAACAAAATCATAAAATCAACCATTAAATGCTTACTTTTAAAATCTTAGTTTATCACCCCAAGCACAAGATAATACATAATGTCATGAAAACAATACATTTAAAAATATACATTCAAAACCCAAATTTGAA
>ML782716.1:182964-200544 GCA_009831015.1 Picea engelmannii
CTTAAATGTTTATACCATTTCGTCCTTCTTCTTTTTAAATGTTTATACCATTTAAGTTAACTAATATTTATGCCATTTTGTGATGTTGAGCGTAGGAATGAAATATTATATTACAAAATATTGTTTGGTTTTTCTTAAATGTTATACCATTTCGACTTTTTTTTAATGTTTATACCATTCGTATTTTTTTTAAATGTTTATATCATGTTGTCACGTTGATCTTAAATGTTTATACCATTTCGTATTTTTTTTAAATGTTCATATTATTTTGTCATGTTGTTCTTAAATGTTTATACCATTTTGTCATGTTGCCATATTGATTTTTCTTCAAGTATTTATCCCAGTGTAATTTCCAAATCAATTTAATTTTACATAGTTTCAATTTAATTCTATAAAGTTCAGTAGGTGAAAGTAAGTTAAGAATGTAACCCTTAGACTAGACCATGTTGCAAATCCCATGACCTTAATTTCCATTTCAATTCAATTTTACAAAGTTGAGTAGGTGAAGGTTTAAGAAGGTCCATTCTCCTTTTTTATTACAACTTTTTTGAGGTTTTATGTGGTCATTAAAAATACTTTCGCTAGGTTTTATTTGGTCATTAAAAGTACGTTTGTTGGCTTACGATTAGACCCATTTAATATAAAAATTATAAATTTATGTTTGAATATATATTTCCATCATTTGAATAGTTGTTTTTTCAAGTTTATTAAACCGTAAGGATTGTAATGGGATGTAACTATTAGAATACAAAAGATATTAAGTTGATGTTGAGTATGTACATCTTGCGTGTTTTTTTACATGATATCAATTGTTTCAAGGAAGAACGTAGAGACATTTGAACTTGTAATTTTTGTAAACAATCTTATCACACTTTTTTGGGAGGTGTATGTTTCACTTCTTGGAGGTGTATGTTTAATAATAAATATTGAATCATAATTTTTGGAATTAATTTTATTACACTCCCTAGGGGATGTGATGTTCATAGAAATAATTTTATTACACTTCTTGATGGATGTGATGTTAAAAAAATAATTTTATTACACTTTTCGAGGGATGTGATGTTCAGATGAATGCCTAATTTATAAGTTTTATAAATAATTTCATCACATCTTTTGAGGGGTGTGATATTCATACAGATGTAGTTGTGATTAAGGAGTCAACCATAATGTTTCCTCATGATTATGTCTCTTAAAAAAATATGAAATATGATTTAAATAATTTAAATTGAAAAAGGAAATTGTTTATCTAATCCAAATGATGTAATGCATTATTGTTTGAGACTCCAACAATTTTAAATCAATTAATCGACATAAAATAAATAAATAAATAAGATTTAAATTAAAAATAATATATAAATTTTATATATATATATATATATATATATATATATATATATATATATATATATAATATTTGAATTCATGACTTCTTGACATGTCAGTACTGCTAGATGGAATACGAAGAAACGAAGGATGAGGAGGATTAAGGTTCTCGCAAGGCAGGGTCCCGTCACCGGGCCGATTCTGCAGGTCTAGCTTGTCTCCTACCCATCCCCTATTTGCTTTCAAACGTGGAATTTGAGTTCAGTTTCAGACTGATTCCCCCTTGCTCCTTGCAGACATGGATCCGTCGCCCCCTCTTTTGAAGTGACCTTACCTTCCCCTACCACTTTCCCCTGGTGGAACCCTACTTTCTCTCTACAGATGTGGACCACTCCTTGTGGTAGGCGTTGTAGATATGTCATGGGCTGACAATGACGAGAACTGGGCTAAAGATGATTTTTTCCTCACTGACGACACCTATAACCTATTGTACACCTGTGTACATCACCCTTAGACTACTTCGCCCCAGACGTCCCTTCCATTGCAGTCTCCTTTACCCCTGGCCACACCACTTCCCTCCGATCGGATCCCTCCTTCAGCTGAGAAGACATATTGCCATGTCCATGTGCCTGTCAGACATCTTCACGAGAAGTCACATGGCCTTCTCTCTCAGGTTACCCCTTCTCCTACCTCTGACACTTTTCCTCCTCCAACGTCTGTGGCTCCTCCCTCTTTTTCTCTCCCAGCCCCTGTCGATGTTTGGCCCTTTACTTCTTTGTCAACCCGCAGAGGCCTTGGTCGGAATAGGACTTCTGGGGCTTTTGCTCGCACCAATTGAAAGCTTAAATTGTGGAAAGTCAGACAGTCGACCTCCTGCTGCGTTCTTGGCAAAGATATCGCCACAGACCACGTTGCTAGCATGTCACATAGAGCTCTTGTGGGTAAGTTTTATTTTTTTTTAATGTCGAAAGCTCGCTTGACATCTTGGATTCATGATCTATGGAAACCTTTTATGGGTTACTTCCTGACGCTCAGCCTCCTCTCTAATCATTGGTTCATATTCCATTTCCTCTCGAAAGAAGACCTTTTAAAGATCTTAGGTCATTCGTGGCTTCTAGACCATGGAGTTCTCATGCTCAAGAGATGGGCTCTCGGTTTCAATCCTCTTACAGAATCCTTCAATAAAAGAGCTTTGTGGACGCTCTTGCCGAATTTCCATCTTGAACTATGGTCTTTACATGTTTTCGAAGCGGTGGAAAACTCGATTGGGAAGTTCGTTTACTTCGATGCTAACTCTCTGAGGTGGGTGAATAAAGGGTCCCTGGGTTCTGGTGGAGATGGATCTAGAATGCGGCCTCCCAGACTCGCTTAACAATTTGCTTGGGGGACCACTCTTTTTGTCAGCCTCTCAACTATTGGCGGGAGCCCTTCCGTTGCCATCCCTGTTGGCAAACTGGCCATCTGCAGAGTTCATGTTCTCTTAAGTAGGTTGCTCCTTCTAGACCTGATTTGAATCAACTTAATCACTCACTGGATTGTGGTTCTTTTATTGGTAAGATGCATACTTTCTTTCTTGACTTCTTCCTTAGCATATCTCTTGATGAGCTTATTTATTTAAAAAATAATGAGCAGTGGGTAGTGGAACTATTCGATGATTTCTAGAAATTGTTGATGAACAGACTTAGTTCGTCCAAACTTTGCCCAGATTCTTGCAACCCCAACCCTGATCTACTCGTCATTTCGTATGTAGCCCCCCTACTCCCCGTAGGGCTGTGCAACCTCCCGGTCAAAGGATCTTCGATTCTTGAGTCTGATGACTCTCTAAGACCTTAATGGTTCCCTTCTGTATGAAGACATAGGCCCATTCGGCTTCTTGGTGTAAGTCCGATAGAACCCGCGACCTTCCCTTTTGCTCTGCTATGAAATCTCAAAGTGTTGAGTGATAACTCCTTTTCAAATAAGCCCTCTCTTGAATGTGACTTTGGGCGGTGACCATGCGATTGCGGGCACACCCACAAGCGGTTTGGAGTTAAAATACTTGTGGGCCCGCAATTATCCTCAAGCTTCCACGTGTCCTTCTGACGAAACCATGGTTTGAATTGTGGCTCACCCTCGATATCTTAAACTCCTCGCAACTTTTGTTCTCTCAATACTACAGGATCTTCGATCTCATGATCTTAACGATAACGTCTAAATCAATGATCAGATCCATGCCCTTCGAATCTACAGACCAGATATGGTTCCTCTGAATCAACGGTCAAGATCTCTTCGTAATTCTGAACTTTGGAAATTCGAAATCTCAAAACTAGCTTCCTTTCGTATATCAATCGCCCAGAGTTGACAATATGCGAACACCTGTCCCACTCGATCAATGGTTCTGCTCCCACTATGGATGTTTGACCTTTCAACTCATATCAACGGTCCTGCGACCCTCTTCTCGATCGACGGTCGAGATCTCCTTCGGGTCTCCGGACTTCTGAAATCTCAAATCTCAAACTTCCTTTTCCCCAATGGCTTTTACCCAGAGTCTGTAATCCACTGATGCGTATCCTCTTGATCTAACGATCGAGGATTACTTAGGGACTTTACCCGAAATGCATGGATCTACGCCAC
The DNA here is from genome assembly GCA_009831015.1 of Picea engelmannii. Classification (NCBI taxonomy): domain Eukaryota; kingdom Viridiplantae; phylum Streptophyta; class Pinopsida; order Pinales; family Pinaceae; genus Picea; species Picea engelmannii. Next base: position 186,901 of record ML782716.1, read on the forward strand.
GTCCCTCTTAGATCAGGCGGCTGCAAATCGCTTCAGGACTTTACCCGAAGTTCATGGATTCGCGTCATGTCTCCCTTAGATCTCACAGTCCAGATCTTACTTTGGGTCTTCGCACTCCGACGATCTCAGTTCTCAAACTGAAAAAACCCACTTCAACTTTCCCGAAGCTAGAGATCTGCTGCCAAGTGTCTCCTCACAGATTGACGACTCTCGTCTCTTCAGGTATTCAGTCTTCGGATGTTTCAACGCTTCAACCTCCGCCTTCCTCTAGATCCTCCTGCCTATTGATACGTAACCTCCTGGATCAACGATCCAGATTCACTCCGGTGCTTCGGCTCTCTTCACTTCGGGTGTTTCAAGTTTCAAACTTGCTTCCTCCCGAACTTCACAATATTTGATGGTCCAGATCCTCTCTAACAATCCGACACTCGGAGTTCACCCAGAACAATATGATGACTCGGATCTTCTCCTGCGATCGGATGACTGAGGTTCTACTTCGGGGTTCCGGCTCTTCGGGTTTCGAAAATCTCAAAGTTCAACCCCGATAGGTTCTCTCTCCTCTGTGCTGCGAAGTGCTAAGGTTCTTGCACCTTCCTCTGATATGAAAATTGTTGATCCTCTTCACTATGATCCAACAATGACGGTCGCTCCTCATCCTGAGCTTCTTATATCTCCCCTCTTGGAAGATTTATCAATATTCAAAGGTTTCAAACCTTTGTTCTTTCTACGAGTCCGACTCTGGGATCTCGTCAACACTTGGGAAAAGTGTTATCTCTTATGAGCTTCGGTCCTTAAAAGGATTTCGATCTCCCATGCACACCTTGTGTTCTCAGGATTTCAATAACTCAAACCGAAGGATTTCTTAGAAATAAATTCTTCTCTCCCACCTGGTGTTCCTCTGGTTCAGGTTCTTTGACGCTCGGTCGTTTCACAACATTCTGCACACATTGCACTTGGTCTAAGTTTCCCTTATTCTCTCTTAACTTATCTGAGCCAACTCCGAGACTTAGTCGACGCACTACTTGTGTTCGAGATGCACACCTTGCATACTAGAGTCAGAAGAGAAACAATTGAAACTCATCCAGTTTTGTCACAAACTCATACAGTCAATCTCTTGAACAATCATACATGAACGAAAATAAAAATAACCAAACACACATAATATCACAGTCATTCAATCATACATCAAATGAACATAGTCCAAGGATTTGGGACAATTCTGTCTGTTCTATTCATTCATGAAAACAAATTACATAGTGTTTCTTCTACTCTACTCTTCTCTATTGATCTCTCTGATCTCTATCTCATTCTCTCTACTCTGTCTATTTATTACAATGCAACAAAAACTATCTAAGGACCTGGCTCCACGAGCTCTCTCATCATGTCTACAACCTATCCTATCAACTCATAGTGGTTACCTAATCTGTCCTATCACAATAACTAATAGTTATTGCCAGATAAGAGTCAACACTCCATATATGCAATCCCTTACAGTCTATAAGAATTTACAAGCAAGTTACATATTTAAAATGTTGTTTACAAAATATCTCAACAACCCGATTTAATTCTGAGTTAATTTCCGATTTGAAATTCTGTCATTTGTTGAGATGTCATTCCTTTGCGTCCACACTTGCGTTGTTGACTTGGAAGGCGATGCTCCTGCATCCTACTCCTCTAGTTAAAAATTTTCATGGACTCATGTTCATGAGCTCCTGCACTGTTTTTCCATGCTTCAAAATATCAGGTTCTGTAACCCAACTGGCAACTTCCATTGGATGATCTTTCCACTTCACTAAGGATTCAGGATATGTCTTCCTCCTCGTTTTCTTTCCATCCCTCTGTTCAATGATTTTCTCCATCTGAGGTTTTTATGCTGTGGGAAATTGCTCTTCCCACTGAATTTATTTATGATCATCTGGTTCTCCTGCCTCATCTCTCATGTAAGGATACAGGTTTGCAACATTAAATATCAGCGATATCCCAACATTGTCTGGCAACTCAATTTCATAAGCATTGGCTGCGAATTTTCTAAGAATCCTGCATGGTCCTATCTTCTTCATCTTTAATTTTTTGTATGTTCCCCTTGGAAACCTTTCTTTTCTCAAATGAGCTAAAACTTCATCTCCAACTTCGAGTTGAACTTCTCTCCTCTTTTGATCAACCCTTCTCTTGTATTTATGGTTGTTGTTTTGTAGCTGTTCTCTAACTCTGTCATGGAGTTTCTACATTTCTGCTGCAAAATCCTCTGCTCCAGCACTTATGAACTCATCTTGATTCAAATCTCTCAACTATGTAATCCCTCTTGGTTGTATACCATACACAATTTCAAATGGAATTTTTCATGTTCTCCTCTTCACTGAATTGTTGAATGCAAATTCTGCTTGTGCCAGAATCTGATCCCACTGCCGACCTTGCTCAATGACTAAACTTCTTAACAAGTTTCTGAGACTCCTTTTTACTACTTCAGTATGTCCATCTGTCTGAGAGTGATATGTTGAACTAAAGGACAAGTTTGTCCCCAACCTCGTCCATAGAGTCCTCCAAAAGTGTCCTACAAATTTGGTGTCCTTGTCTGAGACTATGCTCCTTGACAATCCATGTAGTATCACTACCTCTCTGAAAAACAAATTGGCTATGCATGTAGCATCGTTTGTCTTCTGGTATGGTATGAAGTGTGCCATTTTTTAAAATCTTTCCACCACAACAAATATGGAATCGCTCCCTTTTTGAGTTCTAGGCAATCCCAAAACAAAATCCATACTGATTGCATCCCACGACCTCTTTGGAATTGGTAATGGTTGATACAAACCAGTGTTTTGTTGTCTTCCTTTTGCATACTGACAAATTATGCATTTGTTCACAAACTTTTTCACTTCTTCCCTCATGCTTGGCCAATAATACGAATTACTCAGCTGTGCAAATATCTTATCGTGACCAAAATGTCCAGCTAAACCTCCGTTGTGTTTCTCTTTCAACAAATTATCTCTCATTGAACATTTCAGAATGCATAATTGACTTCCTTTGAACAGTAATCCATCCTGGATCAAATATTCAGTCCACGGGCTTATGTCTCCCAACAAAGGATTCTTTCATGCTTCATAAGCTTCCTTAAAATCTACATCTTCTTTATACATCTCCTTGAGGTGTTCAAACCCCAAGGTTTCCACTTGGAATTCTTGTACAATCAAACTCCTCCTGCTCAAAGCATCTGCAAATTTGTTAGCAGTTCCAACAATGTGCTTAGTAACAAAAGTAAAATTTTGCATAAATTCTACCCATTTTGCATGTTTTTGATTCAACTTTTCTTGCCTAGTAATAAATTGCAAAGCTTCATTATCACTGTACAAGACAAATTCTTTGGGAATTAGATAGTGTCTTCACTTCTTCAAAGCTTGAATCATTGCATAAAATTCTTTGTCATATGTGGAATAATTCTTCTTGGCGTCATTCAGTTTCTCACTAAAATAAGCAATTGGCCTATTATCCCGACTCAAGACTGCTCCAATAACTAATCCACTTGCATCACATCTCACCTGAAATGTTTTTCCAAATTCCGGCAAGACCAGAATTGGTTGTTCTATGATTTTCTCCTTCAACACTTTGAAACCCTTTTAAGCTTCCTTTGTCCAACTGAAGGACTTGTGTTTCTTCACAGTGTCCAGCATGGGTGCACATATACCACTGAAATTTATGATAAACTTTCTATACAAGCTTGCTAACCCATGAAAACTTCTTACCTCAAATATGTTGCTTGGCGATGGCCATTATTTGATTGCTCTTACCTTTTCTGGATCCATCTTCAATTCATTTGAAGAGATCACGAAACCCAAATATATGATTTCCTTCTTCATAACATAACTTTTCTTCAGATTTATCAACAACTTCTCTTGTTGCAACTTTTCCATCACTAATGTCAAATGTCTTAAGTGTTCTCCCTTCATCTTACTAAAGATTAGTATGTCATCCAGATATACTATAAAAAAAATCCCAATGAAGTATTTCAACACTTCATTCATCAATCTCATAAATGTGCTTGGTTCATTTGTCAACCCAAATGGCATGACCAACCATTCAAACAATCCTTCATTTGTCTTGAATGTTGTTTTCCATTCATCTCCCTCTCTCATCCTTATTTGATGATATCCACTTTTCAATTCTATCTTGGAAAAATAGATTGCTCCACTCAAACAACCCATCAAATCATCCATCCTCAGTAAAGAAAATTTGTACCTAATGGTTATCTTATTGATGGCTTGAAAATCTGTACACATTCTCCATCCTCCATCATTCTTTGGACTTAACACAGTTGGTACTGTGCATGGGCTTAGGATTTCCCTAACTAAACCTTTATCCAACAACTCTTGGACTTGATTTTTGACTTCCTCATTCTCTCTAGGTGTCAACCTATAAGCTGCTTTGTTTGGTAAACTAGCTCCTGGAATAAGGTCAATATGATGGCTTATACTCCTAATGGGTGGCAATGAGTGAGGCAACTCATCCACTACTATGTCGGCATAGTTTTCTAACAGTTCCTGGATTTCTATAGGCAAATCTTCCACATAAGTATTTGTAAGGATAACTCTAGGCTTCCTCACTACATCAAACTACATTTCCTTTTCCTTCTTGACTTTTTTCAAGAGTTCCTTCCTACTCATGAGAAGTATACTTGAACTAGCTTCCCTCTTTTTCTCTTTGTCTTCTATTGGTAACAACATATGTGTCCTAACATTCTTTTAGAGGGTATAAGTATTCTTTCTCCCATCATGAATAACTTTTATGTCATACTGCCATGGTCTCCCCAATAAAATATGACAGACATACATAGGAATTACATCACATAATATTTCATCCCTATAACCTCCTATTTTAAATTCAACTTGGCATTGTTGACTTACCATTACTTGATGTCCTTTCTACAACCACGATACCTTGTATGGGTTTGGATGTGCATTTGTCTTCAGCTCCAGCTTCTCCACCATCTTTGTGGATACTAAATTGTTAGTGCTCCCACTGTCTATGATCACCTTGCAAATTCGGTCTTTCGACTTGCAAGCAGTTCTGAATAGACTTGTTTGTTGAACTGGTTCCTTTGGTTCCTTCTCTGGTTTAAGAAGAATCTTCCTCATCATGAGGTTCTTTCCTCCTTCCGTTGCTTCTGCTTTCACATGGTTCTGTGCTTCAACAACGTGTGTTTCACCTCCTCCTTCGTTCTTTCTCTCGGGACATTCCCAAGACTTGTGTCCTTTCTTTCCATAGGTAGAGCATCTAACTATGCCTCCTCTGCCTCTTCCTAGTCCTCTTCCTTTGGAAAACGAACCTCTTCCACCATGTTGTCCTTCTTTACAACTTCCATCTTTCTCATGGTGACTATGTTATTTGTCAGCTTCATACTTTGGCTTTTGGAACTTCTCTCTGGTAGTTCCCTTACCTTTGCTTGAGTTTCCTCCTCTACTTCGCTGGCTTTACTTCCTGGCCAATTTTTCTTCAGTTTTCAACGCTACTTGATAAGCATCCTCGACTGTACTAACCGACATCATGTTGATTTCCTCTTGGATTTCATATCTCATCCCATTGATATATCTAGTTGTCTTTTCATCATCATTTTCCTTTTGTCCATCCCTGATGTTCAGTCTGTAAAATTCTTCAGTGTACTCCTTCACTGATAAACCTTTTTGTCTCAGGTTCTGAAATCTTATGTAAAGATTAATTTGGTAATCCTTCAGGATAAATTTGACTTTAAGCTTAGCTACCATCCTATCCCAGTTTTTAATTTTATGCTTACCATTTCTCCTGCGTTCAGCTTACATTTCATCCCATCATAGCGTTGCATGACCTTTCAGTCTTGTCACTGCATGCTTCACCATATTGTCTTCTTCGATATCTTCATAATCGAAATATTTGTCCATAGCACGTACCCAATCTGACAATTCTTCAACTTTTAAATTGCCTTCATACATCGATACCTCTATTCTCGCTCTGGCTCCTAATTTTGAAACAACTTTTATTAAGCAATCTTGTGCAACATTCTCTGCTACATTTTCTTCGACTTCTTCTTCTTCACTCTCAGCTTCACTAATATCTCCAACGTCTGGTGCTCTTCTCTGCGTTGTTTCCACGGTGTCCAGTCTCATTAGGAGTCTCCTCATTTCTTCTTCCATTTATGCATTCTCTCTACGCCTTCTGGGTGGCATGATTTCACTGTGTCACCTACAAACATAAATTAAATTTTTGATACCACAAATGATATCACTTACCCCTTTCTCCTTTTGTCTGTTGTTTGCAAACAAACTTAAAATCAGCTATGATACCACCTGATGCAACCCCCCTACTCCTTGTAGGGATGCACGACCTCCCAATCAAAGGATCTCTGATTCTTGAGTCTGATGACTCTCTGAAACCTTAATGGTTCCCTTCTGTATCAAGACACAGGCCCTTTCGGCTTCTTGGTGCAGGTCTGATAGAACCCACGACCTTCCATTTCACTCTACTGCGAAATCTCAGAGTGTTGAGCGATAGCTCCTTTTCAGATAATCCCTCTCTTGAATGTGACTTTGGGCGGTGACCACGCGATTGCAGGCGCACCCACAAGTGGTTTGGATTTAAACTACTTTTGGGCCTATAATTATACTCAAGCTTCCACATGTCCTTTTGATGAAACCATGATTTGAATTGCGGCCCACCCTTGATATCTTAAACTCCTCGCAACTTTTGTTCCCGCAATACTACGGGATCGTCGATCTCACAATCTTGACGATAACGTCTAAATCGATGATCAGATCTGTGCCCTTCGAATCTACGGACCATATCTTCTTCCTCTGAATCAACGGTCGAGATCTCTTTGCAATTTCGGACTTTGGGAATTCGAAATCTCAAACCCAACTTCCTTCCGTATGTCAATCTCCTGGAGTTGACAATTTTCGGACACCTATCCTACTTGATCAACGGTTCTGCTCCCACTATGGATGTTTGACCTTTCAACTCAGATCAATGGTCTTGCGACCCTCTTCTTGATCGACGACCGAGATCTCCTTCGGGTCTTTGAACTTCTGAAATCTGAAATCTCAAACTTCCTTTTTCCCAATGGCTTTTACTTGGAGTCTTTAATCCACTTACGCGTGTCCTCCTGATCTAACGATCGAGGATTACTTTGGGACTTTACCCAGAATGCATGGATCTATGCCACATCCCTCTTAGATCTGGCGGCTGTAGATACCTTCGGGACTTTACCCAGAGTTCACAGATTCGCACCACATCTCCCTTAGATCTCATGGTCCAGATCTTACTTTGGGTCTTCGCACTTCGGTGATCTCAGTTCTCAAACTGAAAAAACCCACTTCAACTTTCCTAGAGCTCGAGATCTATTTCCAAGTGTCTCCTCACAGATCGACGACTCTCGTCTCTTCGGGTATTCGGGCTTTAGATGTTTCAACGTGTCAACCTTCGCCTTCCTTTGGATCCTTTGATCGATTGACATGTAACCTATTGGATCAACGATCCATATTCACTCCGTCCCTTCGGCTCTCCGCGCTTCAGGTGTTTCAAGTTTCAAAATTGCTTCCTCCCGGACTTCACAATATCTGACAGTCCATATCCTCTCTGACGATCCGAAGCTCGGAGTTCACCCCGAACAATCTAACGACTCAGATCTTCTCTTGCGATCGAACGACTGAGATTCTACTTTGGGGTTCTGGGTCTTCGAGTTTTGGAAATCTCAAAGTTCAACCCCGATAGGTTCTCTCTCCTATGTGCTGCGAAGTGCTAAGGTTCTTGCACCTTCCTCTGATCCGACGACTGTCGATCCTCTTCACTGTGATCCAACGATCACGGTCGCTCCTCCTTCTAAGCTTCTAATATCTCCCCACTTGGAAGATTTATTAATCTTCAAAGGTTTCGAACCTTTGTTCTTTCTATGAGTCCGAATCTGGGATCTCGTCAACACTCGGGAAAACTGTTATCTCTTCTGAGTTTCAGTCCTTAAAAGGATTTCGATCTCCCACACACACCTTGCGTTCTCGGGATTTCGATAACTCAAATCGAAGGATTTCTTGGAAATAAATTCTTCCCACCCACCTGGCGTTCCTCTGGTTCGAGTTCTTCGATGCTCGGTTGTTTCACGATGTTGTGCACACCTTGCACCTGGTCTAAGTTTCCCTTGTTCTCTCTGAACTTCTCTAAGCCACTCCAAGACTCAGTCGATGCACTCCTTGCATTCAAGATGCACACCTTGCATACGAGTGTCAGAAGAGAAACAATTGAAACTCATCCATTTTCATCACGAACTCATACAATCAATCTCTCGAACAATCATACATGAACGAAAATGAAAATAACCAAACACACAAAATATCACAATCATTCAATCATACATCAAATGAACACAGTCCAAGGATTTGGGACAATTATGTATGTTCTATTCATTCATGAAAACAAATTACATAGTGTTTCTTCTACTCTACTCTTCTCTACTGATCTCTTTGATCTCTATCTCATTCTCTCTACTCTGTCTATCTATTACAATGAAACACCAACTACCTAAGGACCTAGCTCCACGAGCTCTCTCGTCTTGTCTGCAACCTATCCTATCAACTCATAGTGGTTACCTAATCTGTCGTATTATAATAACTAACAATTATTGGCAGATAAGAGTCAACACTCCATATCTGCAATCCCTCACAGTCTGTAAGACTTTACAAGCAAGTTACACATTTAAAATGTTGTTTACAAAATATCTCAACAACCCGATTTAATTCTGAGTTAATTTCTGATTTGAAATTCTGTCATTTGCTGAGATGTTGTTCCTTTGCCTCCACGCTTCCATTGTTGACTTTGAAGGCGATGCTCCTGCATCAATTCCCCCCCTATGGTTTTAGTTGAGTCCCCTGACCAAGAGGATTTCACTCATTCCCTTCCTACCAATCTTGAACTCTCTCGTTCTACTAGAGTTTCTACCCTTCCCCCTTCCCCGAAATCCTCTCCTTCTGTTGATCCTCCCTTTCTTCCCCCTAACCCCCTCTCCCTTGATCTACCTACTAAACCCATTTCGACCCTTTCACTTGCCACCCTTTCCCCTATACCTCTTTTTGTTTCCGATTCTAATACCTCTCCAAAACTCAATCACTCCAATGTGACAATTAGAAAGCCACACTTCCATCCTCCAAAAAAACTGCCTCGGTCTATCGAAGGAGGACTCTCAAGTTTCAATGCTTTAGACCTACTCCCCCCTACTCCCCCTCCTGGTTCTCTTGTTCTCAAATGTACCTCTCCCTCGACCCTTAGAGCACTTCAACCGACCCAAGGAGTACCCTAATGATTATTTTCTCTCTTAATCTTCGTGGATTTGGGAGCTCCACCAAATTAGCCTCCCTAAAAACCATATTGCTACAGATCAAACCAGATATAGTCTTTCTTCAAGAAACCTTGATCGATGGTGATAAGGAAAAATCTCTTTTTTTCCACAGTCTTCCACGTTGGAATGTTGTAGCTTTAGATTCGCACGGTCGATCCGGGGGCCTCTTGACGGGATGGAACCCAACTCTCGCTGAGTTTTTTGCCTTTGGTACAGTTGCAAGTATCTTTCTGGAGGGAAGATTTAAACATTCTCTAGATCCGATCAAAATTTTTAACTCTTATGCCCCTTATAAAGACATAGATTCATTTTGGAATCGCTTTCACGCCTCTGGTTTGCTCGGAGATGAAAATATTATCATAGGTGGAGATCTTAATTTTACTCTTTCTGGTAGTGAAATCTGGGGTGAGCAAGAACGGATTGATCCCTTGGAAAAAAAATTCTCCAACTTAATGCAGAGCACAGGGTTAATTGATCTTCACCTTTAGTTGTGGCTCCTACTTGGCGGAATGGCATGTCTGGATCCTCATGTATCTCTAAGAGATTGGATCACTTCATTATAGTGCCCAATCTACTTGAAAACCAACCAAACTTTCGGTCCTGGGTTGTTTCTTCCAGAATTTCAAACCACAATCCAATCTGTTTACAGATTGGTGGGCTTTCACGCTTTGTTGCTCCACCTTTTAAATTTAATAGCACTTGGCTAGACGATCCAAAATTCGACTCTTTAGTCTTTTCTACTTGGTTCGAGATGTGCAATTGGTCTGATCGTTCTTCAATACTTCTACATTGTGACAAACTAAAACATTTGAAGAGATCTGTCACCAAATGGCAGACTCTTAAAAAGGTGCAACTTAATGAAGATTTGGCCTCCATTGATCGCCAAATGAATGTTCTATTTGAAAAGAACCCCTCACAAATCTTCAATCAAGATGACCTGGAATTATTAAAGTCACTTTCACAAAGGAAGGGTGCTATCCTTTCAATTGAAGAAGCCACCTGAAGACTTAGAAGTCGGGCCATTTAGGTTGAGAAAGGCGACAAAAATACCAAGTTTTTTCATAAATTTGCTTCCCAATGATGCAGTCATAACACAATATGGGACCTTACTGATGAGGAAGGACACTTGATATCCTCTGAAGCAGGAATTAAGCAGTTGGCTTTTAGACATTTTAAAGAACAGTTCAGAGCACATGATTCAGAAAACATTGATCTTCAACTGGAAGTCTTAAAGATTGTTCCAAGATTTTTCAATGATGCAAATAATTTGGAGATCGACAAGCCTATACAAATTTCTGAATTACAAGAGATTATCAATAAAATGCCAAGAGACAAAAGTCCTGGTCCAGATGGATGAACACAGGAACTTTTTTATAATTTCTTTAATGTCATGGGCAAGAATTTACTTAATGCGGTGGAAGAGTCTCGGACTACTAGCTTTATCCCAGGGGCTCTCAATGCAACCTTCTTTGCACTCATTCCTAAGATTAGCAGATCGAAAAACTTCAACGACTTTAGGCCTTTGTAATTTTGCTTACAAAGTTATATCCAAAATCATAGCTTCTCGGATCAAGGATAAACTAGCCAACTGCATTTACTTGGAACAATTTGGTTTTCTTAAAGATCGGCTGATTTTTGATGCAGTCGGTATTTCTCAGGAGTGCCTCCACACAGCTAAGTTAAAGAAGCAAAACTTTGTTTTTCTTAAATTGGACTTAAAAAAGGCCCATGACAACGTCAATTGGCAATTTCTTAGACTTCTTCTTGATCAGATTGGATTAAATGAGGAGGTTTCTCAGTGGATTATGGGATGTATCTCATCGGTCAACACAATTGTTTTAGTCAACGGAGTTCCAACAGATTTCTTTAAATGTTATCGGGGTCTGCGACAAGGTTGCCCTTTGTCTCCTATTCTCATCTTGTTGGTTGTTGAAGTTCTCAGCAGATTATTAGCACAAGCAGTGACTTCTGGAATTTTCAAAGGTCTTAAAGTTGCTTTTAATACCTTCATATCACATCTACTTTTTGTAGATGATGTTCTCATTCTTGGCACGAAAAACTAGAGTATTGGCTGACACTTAATTCCATCCTCACAAAATTCTTCTCTGCTTCGGGAATGAATATAAACCGCCACAAATTGGTTTTTCTAGTTCAAAATATTGATCTGAGTCTAAAACAACATTTGAATGCAGTCTTTGACATCAATATTGATAGCATTGATCAAGGTTTGAAATATCTCAGCTTTTATTTAAAACTGAACAACTATAAAGTTAATGACTGGTTGTGGTTACTTAACAAGATAGAAAAAAGGATCGAGAATTGGACTTCCAGATGGCTCTCACTTGGTGGTAGGCTCACTTTAGCTACTTCTGTTCTTCAGAGCATACTAGTTTATTGGCTTAGCCTTGTGAAATTCCCCATGTTTGTCTTGAATCATATACAGACTTTGATCTCTAAGTTCATCTGGAAAGGAGGTAAGAAAGGTACTGGATTTCATCTCATGAAGTGGAAAAATATTGCCAGACCAAAACACCTTGGTGGATGGGGTATTAAACATATCTCATGGTTTGCTCAGTCACTTGCTTCAAAATCCTGTTGGAGGGGCTTATTCGGTTTTGGGCTATGGAATACTTTTCTATGCAAGAAATATTTGAAAGGCATTGATCTCATCACCTAGCTTTGCAGAGATGCACATTCTACTCCAGGTTCTTTTATCATCTGGAAAAACTTCTTGGATTCCATCTCGATCATTTAAAGGTGGCTAGCTTGGGAGGTCGGCTCAGGAACCCGTGTAGTTTTGGGACGATATCCTTTTATTGGCTACAACCCCAACTTTAAACTTTCTACTACTCTCCTACAGGGTTTAAACAACTCTAACATTCATTTTTTAGCCCAAGCAGTTGATTCTTTGGATACTGATTCATCACATTATTGGTTGGAGTCTTCACAGATCAGATTATCTGAATTGCATAAATCTGAATGGGACAATTTTATTACCTTCCTAAGATGCAATGGTGTTCGACTCAACATTTCAATGGATAAACTGGTCTAGTCCTGGAACAAATCTTCGGGTATAGTCACTGCCAATATTGCATATCAGTCCATCTTATATGTTAATAAATTGGAAGAGAGGAAATGGTGGTACAAAGCTATCTGGAAATTGAAAATCCCAACCAAACTGATATGCTTCATGTGGATGTGTCTTAAAGACTGTATTCTCACTGGTACAAACTATCAAAAAAGAGGAGGTATTGGGCCCACAACTTGCATTCTATGTTTAAAGAATGAAGAAACAACTACTCAGCTTTTCGTGGGATGTCCAATAACACAAAAAATCTGGACTGAAATATTAAATTTCCTGAAGATCGATAACAATTGGAATTACCCTTCTGTGGAGGAGAATCTGAAAAACTAGTTCTTTCAATTTCCAAAACTCAGACATATCCCATTTCTGGTTTGCTAGGGCATCTGGAAATTTCGAAATAAAATTTTGCTTGAAAATTGGAATAGATTGGAACAAATGACAGTCTTAAACATTATCCTTTCAATTAAAGAGTACACAGTCAAAGAGGATAAAGATAAATTGGATTTCATCTTAAATCCAATCTATTTTGATGATAATCCAATTGGTTTTTTTGATGGTGCAGTTGTGGGAAATATTTGTGGTATTGGATTATATTTAAAAATCTCCTCAGAACATACAATTAAGGCACGTTTTGTTGGAGGCACTGGCAACAACATGAAAGCAGAGCTCTTGGGTCTTTGGGGAATCCTTCTACTTGCTTCCTTTTTCACTATAAAAAAGTTAATGGTTGCGGGTGACTCCAAGGTTACCATTGATTGGATAGCCTCCAAAACAGTATTGAACCTTATTTATCTCAACAACTGGAAAGAAAAGATCAAAAAGTTAAAAGATGGATTTGATTCTATCAATTTTATGCACATCCACAGGCAGTTCAACAAAGTTGTAGACAAATTATCTAAGATGGCTCTTAAAGACACACCAAGCTGGCTTTTTTATGAAGAATTATATGAAGAAGTTGTTGTAAACACATGAAACTTCTATATTTTCTAATGTGTATATTACCAAACACAAATATAAGGCAAACCCTCTATATATCAATAGGAAAACTTCTCTGGATAATGCAGAAGGAAGTAACTTTTTTAACTTTTGTATAAAATAGAAGGAAAACACGATTTCAAATCTTTTTTGATCGATGCTCACCAGATACAACTGTAATAGAAAGTTTCATTTGATTCTAATAGAATAACAATGAAACTATTTTTTTCGCGTGAAG
>ML782716.1:212829-229798 GCA_009831015.1 Picea engelmannii
GAAGAGGGCTGGCGCTCCCTTGGGCAAAGGGGAAAGCGCTGGCTCCCTCTCGGCGCCCCCTTTAAAAATCGGTGAAAAAAGAAAACGCAACGCGCCCCTGGGGTTGATTTCCAGCGCTGGCGCTCCCTTTGCAACCAACGCCACAGCCTTCAACTCGCCTCTTCAGACTGCTGGGCGGTGGCTTTCTGCAATCAATGGGACGTTGCAGGCTTCGAACACGGGTCTCCACCCTGCGGACTGTGGGAGGGACGACCTCGGCTCAACTGTGGGAGGGACGACCTCGGCTCCCTGGTGCGCAGTTCGTTCATTGCCTGTCCTATCGACGAGTGCTTATGTTCATGTTATTAGCTATGCAATTCACATACAAGAAGATGATTGTTACAATGAGGCTCCAAAGGAATTTTTAACATAAGTAAAATCCAAAACCCTAACCCTAGAAGATGAAAATCCAAAAGGTTTGCGGGCCCCGATGGGGGTAGTTGATACATCAACTTCTCGGGGGCGTAACTTTTGCATACGATTTCCATTTAGGGCACTCGATACACCATTGGAAAGGTATAACTGAGAAGAACGATTTTTGACTATCCCAAGATGATGCTTTTGGCAACTTCCTTGCCCCAAATCCCCAAAAAGACGTCGTTTAGGGCCTCAAACGACCCCGGAAGTTTGGAACCCGAAAAACTGTCGAAAAACTGTCAAGGTGGAAAATTTCTTTTCAAGCCAGTGGAATAGGTGGGTGGCCACCAATATCCACCTATATCAATTGTTGTCCAAGTGATTTTGGAATTACATTAACTCAGGAGGTTAAGAACTCATGAATTCATAGAGTTGCACTAATTCTAAAGTTTAGAAATTCAGGATACTACCCCTAAGAAGGTGATGTGACAACTTGATGGAGTTCTTGCACGATTTCAAACATTGGAGGAGAAAAGTTACTTAACAATAATTTTTCATTTACCTTTTTGTTGTAGTTATTGATATTGTATCGTTAAGAAGGGGTGTTGGAGTGTAACACTCAAATAGTGTTTATAATCTAATGTAAAAGTCAAGTTCATGTAAGTGACTAATAAATTGAGAATTATAGATTATTAAATAAGGTAGTTAGGTTGTACTAGTAGCATAACTATTTAACAAAAGACTTAAAAAGGGATCAACCCCATTGCATCAAAGGACTTCATTGTAATAAAAGCATATCTTTTATCAACCTGTTTCTAATCATGTTTGAATCTTTCAAGTGTGTGCTTAAAATTTTAACACTCAACTCTCACAAACTTATCAATCGGTAAGACCTACTATCACCATTGTGACAATACATTCATTGGGCATGGGATGAGTCTGGGAGCTCCTTACTCATGTTGTAGGGAAGACACCTCGAGACTCTAATGGTTATTGTAAATTTATCATTTCCATCTAAATTTTCTACACTTGCATTGTAATATGCAAGAACATGCTTTCCCGTATTGATGCCATATTATATGAAAGTTTGAAAACAACAATTTCTTCAAATAAAAGTTAATTGCATTTTTTTTCTACATAAAATAATGCACTTCAACCAAAAAAACAACAACAACAAAAAATAAAACTCTATATTGCAAAGGGAGACATTCTCTTAATAAAAAAACATAAAATTAAAATAAAACTTTATAACACAAAGAGACATTCCATCAATAAGGTTACTTTCTTAGCAATGGAAGTAAAAAAAAAAAAAAAAAACACAAAGACTATGTACACATCAATTAAACTTTCCTAAATAGTCAAACAAAAGTAAAAAAAAAGAAAAAAGACAAACACAAAGACTATGTACACATCAATTAAACTTTCCTAAATAACCAAACAAAACAAATGTTGTAGGATTTCATTTCAATTTTGATGGAGACATCACAAGTTTGGCACTTCCAAACAAGTGTTAACTTTTATCTACATGAATAACCCCTATAATTGATCACCAAACCAAACAAAAAATCTCTAATTTTATCTTTGCTTCTAAAGGTTTTGCAACGGAAAGAACTAAATTTTCTATTAAGTTTGAATTAAAACAATTTAAAATAAATAAATAAAACACAATTTCTTATTTAAAAGAGGAATTTTATACAGAAAAAACTTTTCAATTAATAGGGGATGGATTGGCTTGGAAGATCGGAAAGGGAAACAAAGTCAAAATTGGGTTGGATCCATGGCCAGGAAGTAATGGTAACCATCTGCTCCCTCAGGATCTGATAGAAAGGTTACACACTCAAGGGCTCTACTATTTGTCACATATAGCAAATCGAAGAAAAATAACTATATGGAACCAAGAATGGTTGAATTCAGGAAATATTGGGTTAGGAGAAGACTTGGCCAAGCCTTGGACAACTTACATCAACATCCTCAAAATAAGTCGTGTTCGAATCACAATCAGAGTGGATGAACTCATTTGGAAACACTTCCCCTTTGGGGTCTACACCCCAAAAACATGTTACAGCCAAATTAATGTAGAACAGCTGCAAACAGAGCCAATTTGGTGGTGGAAAGAAGTCTGGAAAATCAAATGTGCACTAAAATCTAGAATCTTCTTATGGTGCCTACTAAAGAAGAAAGTTCCCACATGGGACCGAATGAAAAATATAAATTGGAAGGGTCAGGGTGATGCATACTCTGTAAAAATGTGGAAGAGTCCAACTTCCATTTATTTATAGATTTTTCCTTCACCAAACAAGTTTGGAAGGAAATTTATGACAAACTGGAACAAGGATGTACATGGTGGGGACCCTCTATAGAGGAAGCTTGGAAAGATTAGACAGCGTCCAGAGAAAATGCAAACATTGAAGCAATACCCCCCCTTATCATGTGGGGAGTTTGGCTAGCCAAAAATGCTGCAATATTTAAAGATCTCACATCCATCCCGGACCACATAACAATACATTGTCTTGACATTCTATCCCATTTCCCACAAAAGAAAAATGTACCCCCTCCAAGAGTGGTCTGCACAAAAGAGTTGGATAAATCAAGACCTTGGGCTTTTTTTGATGGAGCAACACAGTTGGACAGCCAAAGGAGTGGAGGAGAGGCAATCCTATTTTTATCTGATACTCATTCTTTCAACATAAAAATAGGATTAGGCCCAGGGTCAAACAATTTTGCAAAATTGGTGGCCCTCAAATTCTTGCTCACCTTTGCACAAGAGAAAGGGATTGTTTCTCTACAGATTTTTGGTGATTCACAACTAATCATAAACTGGTTGAACAAAGTCCATAAGTGCCACAATATAAGACTTAGTCCAATCGTTGATGAAGCTTTCAACATTCTTGCCTCTCTTGACTCCTTTTCTCTTTGACATGTCTATAGGGAAAGGAATGGAAAGGCCGATAAACTCTCTAAGGAGAGTCTTCAAATGGATCTCGGGCAGTGGACAATAGAAGAAATAGAAAATGGTTCCCTAGTTGGAGCCCAACACAGATCTTTTTTGGTTCCATGGATTTAGGATACTTTAGGTCTCTTTAAGCATTTATGGAAGCAAGGGACAATGTTAGGAATTTTTGGAACATGCTTGTGGTTGATATCGGTTTTAACATCACTAGATGGGACTGGAAACTCCTTTGTCAACTCTTATTAGATCTAAATCTCAGAAACTTTTGTGCATTGTTTCCTACAAGGCTCAGAATACAAGAAGACTCAACAAAGGCAGCTTATTAAGACACTTTTCTAGATGGATTGTAAAAAGTTATTATGTATTTTTTTAGTACAAGTACAGGGCTTAGACAAGTAGTTTATACATGGACATATATATGTCATACAATATGTAAATTTTCTTACTTTTGGTAATAAAATTTATGCTTTTTTCTACGGAAAAAAGAAGAAGATAAATTTTATATTTTATGAATATTATAGAATATAATTTGATTTTAATTAAATAATTAATCAATATAAATGATAGTATTTGGTTTCATGTATAAGATTAAGGTTATATGTTATTAAAAAGTATATGACTTTAATGAAGGTATTCTCGACGATGACGATAAGAGATATTGGCTTTCCTGCAAATATCATCTAGGTTGAAGCCACCTTTTGGTCTTGGAGTAAGACCTAAAACTACTTTTGATTGATTAAGAAATCATATTCTTTTGATGTAAGGGAACACAATGATGACCCATAAACATATAGTAGGAGTGAAACTCTACCCCCTTATAAAATGTCGATGGCTTATTTCAAGTAACATGTTTTTTTTTACTAATGATAATGAATCAACCTACATTCACAAATAAAAACCAATAATAACTATTCTTATTACACTTCCTGAAGGATGTAAATGTGATATTCATATGAATGCCTAATTTATAAAATTAGTTTTGTAAATAATTTCATCACATATTTTGAAGAATGTGATATTCATACAGATGTAGTTGTGACTAAGGAGTCAACCATAATGTTTCCTGATGATTATGTTTCTAAAAAAGTATGAAATATGATTCAAATAAATTATATTAAAAAGGGAAATCGTTTCATTTATCTAATCCAAATGATGTAATGCATTATTGTTTGATACTCCAACAACTTTAAATCAATCAATTGACAACATAAAAAAAAAACTTAAATTAAAAATTATATATATATATATATAACCATTAATTTATGAAGTTTTAATAATTAATGTTAGTGTGGAATTTTAGTTTAAGTTTTTTTATTATAATATTTTTTTTGTTAGCGTGTCTCTTATTTGCAAGATTAGAATGTGGTCTAAGAAATTATGAATTATGGGTATCTAAACCAATAAAATCATTTGTGGGATTAGAATGTGGTTTAAAAAACTATGAAGTAGGGGTATCTAAACCATCAAAATAACCTGTGGATCACATCTGGCCTAGACCACACCAACTGTTAACCTGAATATATATTTTTGGATGTATCCTCCCTACTAACACTAGTTTTGAACTTCAAACCTTAACCACTTTACAAAACAAAACCCTCAAAATTTAAATGCACTAACAAAATTTAACAATTTTCAATTATAATTAATATATATATATATAAAATACACATACATATAAATTTATTAAAATATATATTTAATTTTTAATTTGAACTTTCTTTACTCAATCTCAATGACAAAGACAAACGTAAACGATGCTTTGAATGATGCTTTGGATGGTACATTGTGTTTGGATGGTACATTGTGTAAAGTTCTTCTATTTATAATTCGAGGAACAAGAGATCTCCCTCTCAAATTCCATTTCAACTAGGTAATGATGTTTTTAGATGGGGACAAGGACATTGTTTAGATGGGAAGGGTGAAAATCTATATCATATAAAATGAGTAATAAAAAAATAAAATTTAATTTAAATAATTATTTAAATTTATATAATTATGATGATAATGATTAATATTTATTGTACTCTCCATTTGATTTTGGTTGGCTTTGATTTAGTTTAATCTCGACTTAAATTTTTTTTGGGCCAAGCTTAATGTTGAGTTTAGGAAATGAAAACATTTATTTTTAAACATAATAATAAAAAATTAATTTGTCAACATTTCATTGGGTAATAAGTTTCATCTGTTATTCTGGCCTTCACGTAGTTTAAAGTTGGTAATAAAAGACAAGATTAATGCTTACTACTACCCACTGCCTTAGCCATATTAGTCTCTGCACAAATTTTTAGGAGGCAGTATGAACAATCACATAACCCTTGTTTAGAATAGTTTTGATTCATTGGATCTTAAAAAAGGTAACAAATTTTTTAAATTAAAAAAATTATTTATTTATGTGTTTGAAAAGCTTTAAGAAAAACATTCTAGGATCATCATAGTTTTTATGAGTTATAAAGTTAGGAAGGTGGGTGTAATAACAAATATTTTGAAATTGTTCAATTTAATTTGGGTATATGCACTACATTTTAAGAGAAAATGCTTTTCATTTTTAGCCCTCTTAGTGTCACAAAGATGACAAATTTGGTTTATTGGACCTTAAGAGAGGTAAATAATTTTTTTGTTTTCTTTAGCATTTTTATATCAAGAGTAGCTAGGTGCTGATGTTGTCACACTAGTATTATGTTAGACTAGCGCAGATCCATCTTAAACCTAGATCTGGGGAGATGTTGTCACACTAGTGTTATCTTAGACTTGGATCTAGGGAGATGTTGTCACGCAAATGTTATCTTAAACCTAGATCTATGAAACACTGAGAGGGATGTAATTTCTTAAGGTGTAATTTTTTTTAACATTTCATTCCATGTCAAGTGTTAATTCCTTTATATTAAATGATAATAAAAAAATTACATATCAAGAAATTTTATCCCTCTGGGTGCTTCATAGATCTGGGTTTAAGATGGATCTACGTTGGTATTTATTTGTTTGAAAAACATTAAGAGAAGCATTCCAAGATCACCATATTTTTGATGAGTTAGAAGGTTACTAAGGTCAATATTGTGACAAATATTTTGAAATTGTGACCTAATTTGGGTATATGTGGGACATTCTAAGGGAAAGTGCTTTCATTTTCAACCCTCTTAGTGTCACAAATATGATAAATTTGGTTTATTTGAGTCCTCACCTTAAGAAAGGTAAATAATTATTTGGATTTCTTTAGAATTTTATTTATGTGCTTGAAAATCATTAATAAGAGAAACATTCCAAGATCACCATAGTTTTGATGAGTTAAACTATTAGGAAGGTTGATATTATAACAAATATTTTGAAATTGTGATCTAATTTGGATAAGGCAGGGATCTTTTAAGAGAAAGTGTTTTTTTATTTTCAACCCTCTTAGTGTCACAAAGATGACAAATTCTCTAGACTCACATTATATTGGAAATTGTCCAATACACAATTTCATTATAAAACTCATGAGAGTTTGTTTTATTTTAATAATATTGATTTTCTTTTTATATTTATTATAATTCTATATTTTATAAAGCATTATTTTTTAAATAAAATATAAATTTTAATATATATTAAATAATATATAATATAAAATTATATATATTATTTATATTTAACCAATTTAAAATTAGAATAAATATATACTCTTATTTTATATAATAATACACAAAATTTTAATAACATGGTAAACCAATTAAGATACACCATATGGACAAATTTATTATCAGTCCCTGCGGTAGGCATAGAGGGACTATAGCAATTGATAATTCGTTGACCTCGTATTAGTTTGTCCTTTGACCACAAATATTTGCATAATATCTATTATTGGAACTAGGGAACAAAAAACATGGATTTTTATATAATAAAAAGTACCATATATGTCATGATCTGATTGGATAACAGATTGAAGGTCTTATTGACGGCTTCGCTATTCCCAATGTTTTATATGTTATCGTATCCAAACTTTTTGATTATATACGGTCTTTTTGAATCATATATTTTATTATGCATGGCTTCAAGGTGGATTAATGCTAGCATTAGTTCGAATGTTTGTCTTATCATTTTCTGATATGCTAGCGTATCCAAGGTTTGTTTATTTGTTATTATTATTAAGAGGCCTGCCACACACATTATTTCTTAAATGTTTACACAAAGTGAGGCCCTTGGACGGTTATGAAAGCCTTAAATGTTTATCTAATAGGCCTCAGAGCCTTAAATGTTTACTTAACATGTATATCACGAAACAGGGTGGACATGAAAAATAAAACTAAATTTGAATAATAATAATAATAATAATCTATTTTTAAGGTCACGACCAAGCCACACCAAATTGGTGTATGAGACCCCCTTGTTTGTGGGACAAGGGACATAATTAATTGAATAAAAGTCAACAAAACATTATCACATATTAATAATAATGAATACGATATTTAATATTAATATTATATGATAGATATCATAAATTTAATTTACAGTTTATTTATTAATATTAATATAAAATAGTATATACAAGTATATATCCATTTTAACTCTAAAGTAAAGAAGGATCAATTTCTAGGTAGAAATCTTTATTATCATAAACAAAATTAAAATTTCAAATTTATATTTAAAATCTTTAAAAATAATATTGAATAAAATTTAAATAATTGTTTATACTATTCATTAAGTAAAAAGTGTTATAGCATTATATAAATTACTATAAATCTTGGTACAATATTATAATATTAATAATTGTATATGACGGAATTGTTGGGTGCAAAATGTATACGATGGAAGTGTTGAGTGCAAAATGTATATCACGGAACAAGATGGACATGAAAAATGAAAAATGTGAACCCGCGACTCCGCAAAATGTATATGACAGAAGTGTTAGGTGCAAAATGTATATCATGGAACAATTTGGACATGAAAAATGAAAAATAAAATAAATTTCATCTTTATTATCATAAACAAAATCAAAATTCTAAATTTACATTTAAAAACGTTAAAAATAATGTTGAATAAAATTTAAATAATTGTTTATACTATTCATTAAGTAAAAAGTGTTATAGCATTATATAAATTACTATAAATCTTGGTACAATGTTATAATATTCTATAAATTACAATGTTGTAATATTCTATAAATTACTCAGTCTCATGTATATGACGTGCAAAATGTATATAACTGAAGTGTTGGGCGCAAAAAGTATATCACTAAATTGGACATGAAAAATGAAAAATAAAAATAAATTTAACTTTATTATCATAAACAAAATCAAAATTCCAAAATTCCAAATTTACATTTAAAAATATTAAAAATAATATTAAATAATAAACATTGATTTTTATATAATAAAAAATACCATATATGTCTTGATCTGATTGGATAACAGATTGAAGGTCTTATTGTCAGCTTCCCTATTCCCAATGTTTTATATGTTATCATATCCAAACTTTTTTATTGGTCTTTTTGAATCATATATTTTCTTATGCATTGCTTGAAGGTGGATTAATGCTAACATTAGTTCGAATGTTTGTCTTAGCATTTTCCGTTAGCTAAATTTATTCCAATGTTTGATATGCTAGCGTATCCAATGTTTGTCTAGTTTTTATTATCATTCTTTCTTAAATGTTTATACAGAGCGAGACCCTTGGACAGTTATGATAGCCTTAAATGTTTACCTAACATGCCCCACAGCCTTAAATGTTTACTTAACATGTATATCACTAAACATGTTGGACATGAAAAATACAAATAAATTTGAATACTTAATTGAATATAATTTAACAAAACATTATCACATATTAATAATAATGAATACGCTATTTAATATTAATATAATAGGATAGATATCATAAATTTAATTTATAGTTTATCTATTGATATTAATATAAAATAATATATACAAGTATATATCCATTTTAACTTTAAATTCAGAAGGATCAATTTCTAGGTACAAACCTTTATTATCATAAACAAAATCAAAATTCCAAAATTCCAAATTTACATTTAAAAACGTTAAAAATAATATTGAATAAAATTTAAATAATTATTTACACTATTCATTAAGTATAAAGTGTTATAGCATTATATAAATTACTATAAATCTTGGCACAATGTTATAAATTCTATAAATTACTCAGTCTCATGTATATGACAGAATTGTTGGGTGCAAAATGTATATGACGGAAGTGTTGGGTGCAAAATGTATATCAAGGAACAAATTGGACATGAAAAATGAAAAATAAAAATAAATTTCACTTTTATTATCATAAACAAATCAAAATTCCAAAATTTCAAATTTACATTTAAAAACGTTAAAAATAATATTGAATAAAATTTAAATATTTGTTTATGATGATGATGATGATGGTGATTAATGTCCACTAAGACCTAATTGGTCTATGGGACCTTAAGATGGTAAGTGATTAGTTGTGATTCTTTAGAATTTTGTTTCTGTGCTCGAAAAGCATTAAGAGAAGCTTTCTAAGATCACCATACTTTCGTTGAGTTAAAGAGGTTAGGAAGGTTGGTAGTGTGATCAATATTTTGAAAATGAGATCTAATATGGGTATAGGCTGGACAATCTAAGGGAAAGTGTTTTTCATCTTCAGCCTTCTTAGTGTCACAAAGGTTACACACTCTTTCATCCCATGGCCTTTTAGGAATTGACCAACACCGAGTTTTACTTTTAGGAATTTGTTCTTATCTTAGCAATGTTTATTTTTTTCTTTACACTTCCCAAAACACATAGATAATTTTGATCTTCTAGATTAGGGTTGATTACATCTTTATAATACCTTAATTTTCTTTTTTCCTCTAACTCTTTATCACATCACATTTTTTCTTTAAATTTTGATTTGATGTTTTTTTTAATAGTATCTTTATTTTGCAAAATGGTTTCTTCCATGATTCCCCAATAGTAAGACCGGGTGTCTTTATGCCATTCTCACTTGAGTCGATGGTGGTTATGACTTGATTTGGAAGCAATTTTAGGTATCCTCTTGTCTTCCATGTTGTTTAATTTGTTCTTATACATTAGGTATCTAGTCATAGCCATGCTCTCAATGGGGGAGAGGCTTGTTTCTACGAGGAGGATGGGATAGGGCGTATTTCCTTTAATTTTGAGATTATAGGTTATAAAATTCTTTTGTATTTGCTCTATCTTTCTCCAAGATTCACGAGAGATACTACAGCCCCAGACTTCACATCCATAAAGAATAACAGGTGTAACAAGAGTCTCAAAGAGGAGTTTCTTCTTATCCCAACTCCAAAGTTCAGCTGATTTACAATTGTTTTTAAGCCCATAATAAACTTTCCATCCCCCAATAATCATTTTCTCAATGCTATAATTCCAATTAAGCTTGTGGTGAATATTAACTCCAAATATTGGTAAGTAAAAGTGTTATAGCATTATATAAATTACTATAAATCTTGGTACAATATTATAATATTCTATAAATTACAATGTTATAATATTCTATAAATTAGTCACTTTCATGTATATGACGGAATTGTTGGGTGCAAAATGTATATGGCGGAAGTGTTTGCAAAATGTATATGATGGCCAATCAGCCACTCCTTAATTGTTGGGTGTAAAATGTATATGACAAAGTGTTGGGTGCAAAATGTATATCAGAGAACAAGCTGGACATGAAAAATGAAAACTGAAAACAAATTTCATCTTTATTATCATAAACAAAATCAAAATTACAAAATTACAAAATTACAAATTTACATTTAAAAACTTTAAAAATGATATTGAATAAAATTTAAATATTTGTTTTTACTATTCATTAAGTAAAAAGTGTTATAGCATTATAAAAATTACTATAAATCTTGGTACAATGTTATAATATTCTATAAATTATGACGAAAGTGTTGGGTGCAAAATGTATATCACAGAACAAGATGAACATGAAAAATGAAAAATAAAAATAAATTTCACCTTTATTATCATAAACAAAATCAAAATTCCAAATTTACATTTAAAAAAGTTAAAAATAATATTGAATAAAATTTAAATAATTGTTTATATTATTCATTAAGTAAAAAGTGTTATAACATTATATAAATTACTATAAATCTTGGTACAATGTTATAATATTCTATAAATTACTTAGTCTCATGTATATGACAGAATTGTTGGGAAGTGTTGGGTGCAAAATGAAAAATGAAAAATGTGAACCTGCGACTCCGCCAACCCGCACTCCGTAATTGTTGGGTGCAATAATTGTTGGGTGCAAAATGTATATCATGGAACAAGCTCGACATGGAAAATGAAAAATAAAAATAAATTTCACCTTTATTATCATAAACAAAATCAAAATTCCAAAATTCCAAATTTACATTTAAAAACTTTAAAAATAATATTGAATAAAATTTAAGTAATTGTTTATACTATTCATCAAGTAAAAAGTGTTATAGCATTATATAAATTACTATAAATCTTGGTACAATGTTATAATATTCTATAAATTACTCAATCTTATGTATATGGCGAAATTGTTGAGTACAAAATGTATATGACGGAGATGTTGAGTGCAAAATGTATATCACAGAACAGACTGGACATGAAAAATGAAAAATGTAAATACAACATTAACAATTTAAATAGGTAATATGCAACACTTGTTTTGAATGAAAATATGTAACAATTTAAAACCATGTAATTTCACCATCTCCATAGATTCAAAACAATGTGATCCAACTTCACCTTTCTAACAACTATCGTTATGCATTAAATTTTAAATTTATTTATATATAAATACTTATTTATGAAAATCTCAATTACAACATTAGAACTTTAATACAATTTCAAAAAAACAAAACTAAGCTTTATCAAAAAAAATGTAATTCGCATTTTAAATTAGAAAAACAAAAAAACATTAATATTATTAAACCTAAAAATTATAACTTAATACTTTACAAACCATAAGATTTGATAGGAATATGTACCTTTGAGATCCATCTTAATTATGACTAACATGGCTTTCCAATGTAGTAATTGTGTTTTTCTTAAATTTTGCCAGCTTTGAAGTGTTTTTCTCATTATTCTTTCAAAATTTAATAGACTAACATGGCTTAACAATGTAGTAATTGTGTTTTTCTTAAATTTTGCGAAGTGTTTTTCTCATCATTCTTTCAAAATTTAATATCAAATTTGCATAAGACATTTTGCAATATATTCATTTTAGCTTGAGTTTTGTTTGGATCTTTAGAGTTAAGGTCGGGGAAATTAGCACAATACAAGTAATGCATCATGATTTTTTTTAATATTTCTTTAAATAAAATGGGTTTTTGGTCTATAACATATGTTATATTATAGTTATTCTCGTCTTGGGATGCTCTCTTTTTAGAATGAATTATGCTTAGATTGAGAAAAAATAAACTAGAGAGATAATACTAAACAATATTGATTTTTTTTTTAACATAGAACTATTATAAAACTTATTTCATTTGAATGCAGATGAATGTTGAAAGAGGTGGATATAACTTACCTCCATTCCCATTCTCTATTATACTTCTTAATGTGACCACAACCTACAAATATATTAAGCAACGCTCTATATCATTATGAATGGTTAGATGGTTACAAATATATTAGCCATTTATTCATACATTGCTCTTTTATAAAATTGGTTTGGGAAAGAATTAAAACTATACAAAAGTTTAAAAAAGTTTGGGAAGGGAATACAGTCTCAGAATGTTTTAAATTTTGGATAGAGGATAAGTTTGTCTCCACTATTCTAGCTGCACTTATTTGCTGGTATATTTGGTTAGAGAGGAACACAACTATTTTCGAGAAGACTTCTCCATCTATTCTTTCTGTGGTCACCAAGACTCTTGGATCACAAAAAAGGCACTTGACACCACAAAAACTTATCCCATTACGAGCATGTATGATTTCTCAACTTGCTGATACTACAATTGCATGTTTTGATGGAGCAACACAAGCAGATGTCAAACAATGTGGAGCGGGGGGTGGGGGGTTTCAAAACTCCAGATTTATCAGTGTATAGATGGGTTTTCAACTGTGGGGAAGACACAAATACAAGAACATAACTACTGGGAGTATGGGCAACTCTTACACTGGAAACACATTTGTCTCTTCAAAAACTCCAGGTTCTGGGAGATTCTAAGGTAGTTATTGAATGACTAACAAAAAGAGAAAGACTTTAGGCAAGTGCAATTGAAGGATGGAAGCTCAGAATAAAGGAATTAATTAAACACTTTCAAGACATTAGTTTCCAACACATTTTCAGGGAATATAATAAGGAGGCAGACCTTCTTTCTAAACAAGCATTACAGGAACGTGAAGAAAGAATTACTTATTACAAGTAGGAAAATGGGACTGAAGCTCTCAAGAGTCACCTCATCATTTTCTAGTACTAGTCCGTTATATTTTCTGTATTGGCCAAGCATACTACTTTTTGGCTATTTTACTTATAGTTATGTGGATATGTAGACATATGTATCCTCATCTGATTTAGTACTGTGGTTTTTGCATCATATTTTGAAATACCGGTCATCTATGACTTGTAAGGATTGTTATATCCAAATATTTCTATTTTGAAATCTTAGGTACTTCTTGGATAGTCTCTCTCTTGATTACATGTTATGGACAAGCAGATGTAAACAAATTATATTCACTAATATAATTGAGCAAATTTTCTATTGGAAAAAAAGAATGGTTAGATAGTGGAAGGAAAGACAAAAACTTAGTATTTTAGGTGATGCGTCTTTTCAATTTTCCCTTTTCATTAGAGAGGCTTACATAATAGATAGACAATATTTAAATTGTATAACTTTGTTAGTCAAAACTCCCTCATATGACTTGATCTTGGGCGTGGAGGAAAACTCCCTCATATGGCAACAAAATTCTCTATCAAATGAACAACAACTACACACAGGTAGGCAACTTCCTCTCGTCAACAACATCTCCTTCTACACGAACAAATGCATCCATCCTTCACACACAAGCACAACACATCACACTCTTCACACACACCTAGGTCTCCCGTGGGGGAGTTACCCAGAGCACTCAACTCTGATACCAAAATGGAGAAATCAATTTCACACAAAACTTGTTTTCCATTACGTATTTGGACAATATAAATACATTTACTTTCTTGTTGTGAGATCCAACTTATTCTAAACCTGGACGCGTTTGTTGAGAAAATCTCTCAACAAAACTAACAAACCCAAACCAATTTCTAACCTAAGCATTATCTCCAACACTGTCATGTTTTGTTGCATGGTTCATTATATCTTTTAAGAATTTTTGGATGATTTGCTTGTGAGATCCATCTGAATTATGACTAACATGGCCAACTTTTCCAATGTGTTTTCCTTAAATTTTGCTAGCTTTGAAGTGTTTTTCTTATCATTCTTTCAAAATTTAATATCAAATTTGCATAAGGCATTTTGCAATATATTCATTTTAGCTTGAGTTTTGTTTGGATCTTTAGAGTTAAGGTTGGAGAAATTAGCGTAATGCATCGTGAATTTCGTTAATATTTCTTCAAATAAAATGATTTTTTGGTCACATCTTTCTTAATTATAGTTACTCTCGTCTTGGGATGCACTCTCTTTTTAGAATCGATTATGCGTACATTAGATTGAGAAAAATTAAACAAGAGAGATAATACTAAACAATATTGAATTTTTTTTTTACATAGACCTATTATAAAACCTATTTCATTTAAATGCAAATGAATGTTGAAAGAGGTGGATATAATTTACCTCCATTCCTATGCTCTATTAGACTTCTGAATGTGACCACAACCTACAAATATATCAAGCATCACTCTATATCATTACAAATGGTTAGATGGTTACAAATATATTAGCCATCTATTAATACATTTCTCTTTTATAAAATCGGCATGGGAAAGAATTAAATCTATACAAAAGTTTAAAAAAGTTTGGGAAGGGAATACATTGTCAGAATGTTTTAAATTTTGGACAGAGGACAAGTTTGTTGCCTCTATTCTAGCTGCACTTATTTGCTGGTATATTTGGTTAGAGAGGAACACAACTATTTTCGAGAAGACTTTTCTATCTATTTTCTCTGCGGTCACCAAGACTCCTGGATCACAAAAAAGGCACTCAGCACCACAAAACTTATCCCATTACGAGCATGTATGATTTCTCAACTTGTTGATACTACAATTTCATGTTTTGATGGAGAAACACAAGAAGATGTCAAACAATGTGGAGCGGAAGGGGTGGGTTTCAAAACTCCAGATTTATCAGTGTATAGATGGGTTTTCAACTGTGGGGAAGACACAAATACAAGAGCAGAACTACTGGGAGTATGGGCAACTCTTACACTGGAAACACATTTGTCTCTTCAAAAACTCCAGGTTTTGGGAGATTCTAAGGTAGTTATTGAATGACTAACAAAAAGAGAAAGACTTCAGGCAAGTGCAATTGAAGGATGGAAGCTCAGAATAAAGAAATTAATTAAACACTTTCAAGACATTAGTTTCCAACACATTTTCAGGGAATATAATAAGGAGGTGGACCTTCTTTATAAACAAGCATTACAAGAACCTGAAGGCATAATTACTTATTACAAGTGGGAAAATGGGACTGAAGGTCCCAAGAGGCACCTCATCATTTTCTAGTACTAGTCCGTTATATTTTCTGTATTGGCCAAGCATACTACTTTTTGGCTATTTTACTTATAGTTTTGTGGATATGTACACAGATGTATCCTCATTTGATTTAGTATTGTGGTTTTTGCATCATATTTTGAAATACCGGTCATCTATGACTTGTAAGGATTGTTATATCCAGATATTTCTATTTTGAAATCTTAGGTACTTCTTGGATAATCTCTCTCTTGATTACATGTTATGGACAAGAAGATGTAAACAAATTATATTCACTAATATAATTGAGCAAATTTTCTAATGGAAAAAAAGAATGGTTAGATGGTGGAAGGAAAAACAAAAACTTAGTCTTTTAGGTGATGTCTCTTTTCAATTTTCCCTTTTCATTAGAGAGGTTTACATAATGGATAGACATTATTTAAATTGTATAACTTTGTTAGTCAATCAATCAATTACTTAGTTTATTGTGTGTGTGTGTGTGTTTTTTCTCTTTTTGAAGAAATATTTCATGGATTTATCTTCTTTCACAATATTTGAATGGAAGAAGGCTCAACCATCAATTAAAATAGTCCCATATAATCACAAGGGACTCTACAAAAATTGAACCTATAACTTATGACCTTCCATCAATAATATACCTTAAATAAATAATTTTTTTTTTTTCTTTACTGGGAAATCAACGACTAGTCGAGTACATTTACTACATCTGACTACTACTATAATAAATTTTTGGATATTATTTCTACTTTCACTTTAAAAAAGGCATTGGCTAAACGTTCTATCTTTTAATTTTTTTTTGATAGAATTCAACAATGTAAATATGAACAAGGACTTGCCTACAAGATCATGCTTTGATTAGGCACCTTCCTTTCCGTTAGATTGAGCATAGATGGATATTCGCCTTGAATGTCGGGCCATTGTTGGATTGATCCAAGTTTTTAGCATTCTCTCCATGATTCGCTGCGGTTCGAGAAGTCGACACATGTAAATTTTTATATCCTTTTGAATATAAAG
>ML782716.1:229967-285236 GCA_009831015.1 Picea engelmannii
ATAGCTACCTTATCAATGCATTTATGATATATGATATTTTTGGTAGTAAATTTTCGAATCAATTTTCAACAGGAAATCATTTTTAAGTAGGTTTTTAAATTAAAAGTTCTACTAGAAGCCACGCGACAAGAAATACAAGTGGTGGGCGACAGAGCATTGGACTCCACACCGTTTTTAAAAACTATAAATATAATTATTACCTATGAATGCTGGAGTCATTCCAATGACGAACAACTCCCAGTCCGTGCACGACCGAGAGCCAGCACGAGAATGGTAATAATAATTTAAACGTACATCACACATCCCCATAAATTCCCGCTTTCTTACTGGCACGCAACAGATTGTTCCCGAATCATTAATGGTCTCAGAGAATCTATTGCATTTGTTTGAATGAGACATTCCATATCAATTTAAAGGGTTATTATATTATTTAATAAATTCAAGAGGTTTAGTTATTTTAAAAGGTTATTATATTTTTACATTTAATAAAATATAAATTTTCTTAAAAAAAATTTAAATAATTGAAATTTAGTAAAAAAATTATTTTTTCAAAAAAATATATTAATAAAAAATATTAAATTTATCTACTTTTTAACTTATTCTTACATTCTTCAATTTCAAATTAATTATAAATAAACACTTTCAATATTAAACCAATTCATTTTATTACGGAGTAATACATATGAAGCTCATTAATGATAATCTCTATGAAGCTTCTTTTAAAAGTTAATAGAAAATACATGGTGAACTACCTACACTATAGGATAGGTTATGTGAATCTAACAAGGATGATAATCTTGTCAAATGTCAACCTTTAACTTAAAGTAACTAAGGTTAAGGAGCTCCACAAGTTTTCTTTGTCATAAACATAGAATAAGCCACATAGTGATGTTTTAAAAAATATGCCATCCATAAAATAAATAATCAAAGATCTTTTGTCTTATTAAAAAACATAGCACTAAGCCCCATTTCAGCAAGTAAGAATAGATAATGATGCAATCTTTTCTTTGACTTTGCATAAAGGAAAACACATAAGATAACATATGGTAGAATTTGAATGTGCATAGTACCAAGACTCTTATTAGAAAAAAAAATGTGCGACAAGAGGATGCACGCATGCTTAACTCCAAAACCATCGTAAACAATTTCAAACCAGTGGATCCTATAACACAGAAGCATAAATGAGAGAAGATGCCCTTGAAGTTGTCCCTAAATGTGCATTGCATTAAAACCCTTATTATAAATAAGTGCACAAATCACAAACAACATTTAAATTAATTATAACCATCGTCAATTAGGGGGAAATTATAACGACTGGACCCTAAAATTAGGAAAAGGAAAGGACGTGATCATACTTCTAACAATAGTATGCCTCTTGAACAATCCAAAAGGCCAAAAAGGAACCCACTTGCAAGTGATTTTCTTACAGAACTGCAATATGAAAACATATACTAGTCACTTGCTAAATAAGAATATCAAAGATAAGTGCTAAACATGCCTACTCATGATTGAATTGTTTGCAATTGAGCTTGGTTTGCAAATTTAGATGTCCATGTCAATGAACCATCATTGTTACATATAACAAATCTCTAGTTGGAGCACCCAACCTTAGAAACACACAAATAACATCATAAGAAACATATGTGTTTGTAAAACATGTATGCATGCATCGCAACATGCTTAGATTCCAAAATTCACAACTCCACACCAAATTAGGAGAAATAGAAAGATATATAAGTCAGATAATTATCTGAACTAGAGGAAAGATTAGTAGCATTAAGATTGTCATTCTTACAAATAAGGGAACTAGGCCACAAGTTCATGAAATTGTAATTAGGCCTAACCAGAGGACTTAT
Organism: Picea engelmannii; assembly: GCA_009831015.1. Classification (NCBI taxonomy): domain Eukaryota; kingdom Viridiplantae; phylum Streptophyta; class Pinopsida; order Pinales; family Pinaceae; genus Picea; species Picea engelmannii. The sequence goes on from ML782716.1 coordinate 231,824, forward strand.
CAATGTCCTTTCTAACACAGCTTGAATCCAAAATGACTTGCTTTAGACATAGATGACAAGAGTACAATGGTAGTTACAATAAAAAAATGTCATGTATAAAAGCATTATGCAATTGGACACATTCATGTCCACATGGTCATGAAAGCATTGCAAAACAACACTGTACAAAATGGAAACTGCCAAAATAAACAAGAATTGGAACAAATATTTGTTGAAGTGAAGGATGCATGGGTGGCCAACACCGACATTCACAACAACAATGTAAACATTGAAGATCCAATAGAAAAAAATGGTTTCACTTTAAGGCATGTAGGATTTAGGATCTTCAAAATAATCAAATGAACATTGCACCCAACATACTTTCCATTAGGGATGTTTCAAAGAAAATACCCAGAGGAGAAGAGTTTCCCAACATCGACACTAACAACAACAACATAAACAATGAAGATTCATTAGAAAAAATGGTTTCACTAAGGCATGTAGGATTTAGGATCTTCAAAATAATCAAATGAACATTGCACCCAACATACTTGCCATTAGGGATATTTCAAAGAAAATACTCAGAGGAGATGAGTTTCCCCACACTCCTTTATGGATAAATACGACCATACAAAATTAGAAAGAACTTTTCATACAAAAATATTGCTCAATGGGAGTTGCTACATAAAGACCATGATTTCACTTACCATGCAACAAATGTGTTTTATAAAACAATTTCCATTATCCTAAGTTAGGTGCTCAGTTGCATTTTGACTAGAATAAGAAAATGGTAGCTTAAAGCAAGGAAATTGTTAGCCAATGATGTAAACATAAGCCAAATCTAGATCATAGTCTCAAGTCACATATTAGTTACATAGAAATTAGGAGAATTCAAACATCGTTGGACTATTTACATAATTTGTGGAGGAATCTATATGTGATGATACGCCAACTAGGACCACTGACATTCTTTGTTTCTTTTAGTAGTGAAAAGCATCGATGCCCACCACTAATGAATGCACTAAGAGAAGTGAAATCTAATAGCTACCCAATAATTGGAATAAATGATACAAAAGAAGATGAAGATTTGATTAGGAATGATCAAATAACTTGTGTGCTCTACTACAAACATAGAATGAATGCTCTATGCTAGTTAGTTTCCCATGACTACAAATACTTGGGTGAATTGGAAGACCAGTCCTTTTTTATAGAATTTGAAAATAGAGGAAGCCAACATTCCCATGGATTGTCATGGGTGAATAATGCACCAATCTAAAGAACAAACCTGAATAATAAAATAGAGGAATTTGTGGATAGATACTTATCATTTGATTCAAGAACATTTGGAAATGGTCTAGATGTAGTGAAACACCATCATCAGACGATAAGTTTCCTGAAAAAAACAAAATGTGCAACATAGTTCAATTTCACTATCCCACCAATGAGAGAAATAAAAACATTGGAACCCATGGAAATTGACAATAAAAGAAAACAAGCCAACGAGAAGTTAATATTTTACACCCTAGAAATATATGACCACGCATATACATTAAAAAACTTCCTTGAGAGCTTGGCCTCACATAAATTGACTATATCAACGCTCTCGAATGTAGTTTGAACCGATCAACAACCTTACTAAAAATGAAACCAAAAGACCTATGAACAAAAGGTTTTGCTCAACATATTCCCAAGATCTACAATGCAACCTGATATGCATAATTCGTAATTGACACATATGCTATGGAAACATATTGTGGTTCTTCCATGTCAAAATTTGATAAGACAATGACAACAACATTGAAACATATACACGAGTATAAGAAAAATACATATGCCAATATTGCTACAATAGTTGGTAGGCTTTGGAAAGTTTATTAATGTTCAAGTGATTTCTGGATAATCACTATGTGAGTGTTTTGAAACGTCCAATGTTTTGAGTGGACACTCCACCCATCATCAGGGACATTTGAACCTTAACATGTAAGAAACGAGAGTCGAGGTTTGTACTTAAAGAGAATTAGGGTTGTGACTGTTGAGGAAAAGATTTAGACGTTGTGCTTAATTATTATTAAAATGGGGAAGGTGAGATGACTATTTGGGGGGACAATAAAATTATTAATGACTAAATGAAAATGGAATACTCTCGATCCAGATTGGTAATAAATGATTAGTATATCCTTTTCATTATTTCATTTTATTATTATTTTAATAATTTATTACCAATCTAGATCTAGATTATTCCATTTTCATTTAGTCATTAATAATTCTATTGTCCCCCCAAACGATCATCTCACCTTCCCCATTTTAATAATAATTAAGTGCAACGTCTAAATCCTTTCCTCAACGGTCACAACCCTAATTATCTTTAAATACAAACCTTAGCTCTCGTTTCTTACCTGTTAAGCTTCAAATGTCCTTGATGATGGGTGGAGCGTCCACTCGAAATGTTGGATGTTTCAAAACATTCACACACAATGGTTATCCAGAAATTGCTTGAACAATATGATAAATTGTGGAAACACACATTCTCAAAAACTTGATTAAACCAACAAAAAAATGTCTGCACAACAAGCGATTTACTTTGTGTTGTCCTTGCAATTGAATACTAGTTCAAGGAAATGTTTTTTTAATAACACTTCTCCTAAAGATAAAGATAAAGGAGAATTCATACTAAAGATTCCTAAATAGCCAAAGAGTGAACTTCATGATTTATAAGATGCCACTTTCCCATCCATCATTGATCGTTATGTGTGGTGGCCTAAATCCATTGAGAATATATGCAACCAGATATATAAACAAGGGAAAGGAAAGAAAACATGGTGACAATAAATATATTATTCAACATGTAAGATAGAATGAACATAAAAACTCAACAATTACTACAAGGAACTCTTAATTTTTTATGTCCCCTATTGTAGTGATGCTTGTTCTTTTATGCATGCTCAATCAAGTTGAAAGGATGATTGCACAACATTTCGAGACACCATCCAACAAAATGAGAAAAATTTCATTTATAATTACAATTGGAACATGGGGTGATCTTGATGATGCAACAATTGCACTTAAAATAGGTAAGCCTTTATTTAAGCTACAACATACTATCAATAATTTACCTGTGATTTTGTCCAAAATATAGAAAGGAAATACCAAGAATGAAGCTCAATCATTTGCCCATGATTTTGTCCAAAATATAGAAAGGAAATATCAAGAATGATATTGCTTCATGCATCTAATATTTCCAAAAAAACAAAAGGAATAAATCTTTCGATACAATGACCTTACCAACTTATAATTAACCACATAGTATTAGAAAATGCAAAATTCTATAGCATGACATGGGAACTAAACGACGGAAAAGTGAGGAATGTAAAAGATATAGTCAACAAAAAAATGACCCAAATACATTGAGGCATAGGTACTGAAAAACATAATTCGTAAAAGCAATTTTCCAAACATCATTTCACTTCTATAGCAATACATTGGAATCAAACCCTCTGCAAATAAAATGAATCATAACATCGTACATGGGAAATGCATTGTTCAATGACGTGGGGAGGTTTACATTGCATTTTTCATTTCACATGCCTTTCAACAAGTCACAATATTTCCCAAGGAATACCAATTCTAGCAAGGAAAAATAAAATGCTATCAATTGTATACCACAATGCACCAACATGATAAATGGTTTATTGACATCTTGAATAAAATGAGAGTGAACCAACACAGAGTATATAAAAAATATTTGTTTCCATATGCCACTTCGATTCTACCCTTTATTTCCCTTATTGTTTTACAAAAACAAATGTGTGTAGAGGGATAACTAGCACAACCTGCCACAATTGAAAAAAAAATTGGGTGCTTGATGCAATTGAAATATACCCCACTTGTAGGGGTTCCTTCCATTTATGAGAACACTATAGCATTTCCATCAAATATATTTCTAAAGAAAAATGTTTTGGTTGAGCTCTATGATGGAAACTACAACATAGAGGATGGCCTCGTCAATAGGGTTGTTTAGAGACTCAAAATACACTCACAAAAAATGAAGGTGTGGATATTGTCTGGATACATTTCTTGGAACCAACAATTGGGAGATTGCAAATTGTTTTTTTATAAAAACTATATGGAAAATACATCTTGCCAACTTGGACACCAATATTATGCCTCTCAAGACCATCCTTAGTGATGAAATGAAAGTTATGAATGACACTATGTAAGGAATTTCCAATTCAACTAGTGTATGCTAGGACAATCCATAAAGCTCAAGGATTGCCATTAGACTAAATTTCAATTGATCTAGATGGAATACAAACAAATGGCCTCATGCACTTATACCATGTCTAGATCATGGACTTATTATACCTTCTTATAAAACTAATAGAACACAATTTCCTTGTTAGCAACAATTGAGATTGTCATGGGAACTAGAAAATGTGTTGGAAACATTCTCATGTATACGTACTTTGTTAACTGTAACTTTGAACACAAATGGCAGGTAATAAGATATTGATGATATTCTCATTGGTGAGAAGATAATTAGTAGTAATATCCTTTGTTTCCAAGACACAAATTCTAACTCTCCATCGTAAAACAACAAATTTGAACATTCCAATTCCAATGTAGCATATTCTATCAAAGTTTTTTTCTTTTAATTGAAGCATTTAATTTGTATTTAATTAAAATGTGGTGGATTTAGTTGTATTTCATGTGTTAAAAAATATACAAATATATTTGACAAATAACAAAAGAAATTATGAATCCGATTTCCTGGCTTAATAGATTATGCCAGGTCTTATGTTTCAAAAATACACTAGAGTATTGTCTACTATATTTTCCTAATAATATAAAACATTGACAAAACATTATTTAAAATTTAAATTGAAAATTAACACTCTTATTGGGCACTAGATCTAGATTCCAAATGAACAAAGGAACCTAAGTTTTCTATTGGCTCTATTATTAGGCTTAGTGCATGATGCAGGGGGTGGAAAATCAACTTTGCTGGGAAGTTGAGAAAGGTTGAGAGGTGGACAATTAGTTCTTCTAACACAATAGTTGCTTCCTCTAATTATTTTGTTTTGGATTTCATAGATGTAATTGAGATTTCCAGTTCAATTTTCCATTCCTTTAAGTGTTGTAGATATCCCTATGTTACCTAGAGGTCTATTGAGGGGGGATAAGATGTCATTGAGAGATGTGAGTTGTCCCATCCTAAATAACCATTCAAATATCCTAAGGAACCAACGCAAATGCATCGCCTTCTCTATGCTAACTGAAGTGAGAGGACTATCACATGTGTCCCATTTCCTCTTTAATATTGCATTTTAAACAATGAAGATTCATGTTGGTGGGAGGTAGTGTGGCCTCTCACTACATAATTATAACTCAGATGCCAAATAATAACTAGAGGGTGAATACAATTTCAACATGGGGTTGAGTGAATGGAGGTGAAGGTCGAGACTAAGATGAGAAATTCGTTACTATAGAGTGCCTAAAGTGAGGATAATTTCACATCTTCCATCTACCTTGAGAGTCCCTACCACAATGTCCTTAAAAGACTATTTTCTAATTGTTAACATATCTAGGATGCATTTTTTCAGTCGGGGAAGCCATGGTTGAGGAAACAGAGGTAGAGGTAACTGGAACTGAGGCCCAAGAAGGCCTAGGTTCTCTATACATTTTGATGCTGACTCAGAAGAGCTTGGCCAATTGTTTCATGCTGGATTCTTTAATTGGATTGGACAGGGAATAGTCCAACCAAGGCCTGAAAGGCCTCGTTTCCAAGCCCCTCAATCCCCTGACATCCCTGTGCCTCCTCATGTCTCTTTACAACCTGAAGTTCTAAAAAATGATGGGTGGCAGGAGATTGTTCACTCGACAGTCTCCCAATACTGTGGCTGGCCAAACTTAACTTTTCCTTCTCCCCCACATTTGAACCCCATTGTCCAAGCTTCCCCTAACCACTCACCAGTCCAATCCTCCCATGCCAGCAAGAGATTAAAGACTGAAGCCCACCATGCAGCTGATAAAGGAAAAGCTATTGCTGCCCCTTCCTCACCCTCTGATGACTCTGAAAAATACGTGTCTTCACGGATGCATTTGAGGGATGATTGTTCCCATGTGATCAGTGAGATAAAGCCTAAAGGCTTTGCCCAGCCCAAGGAAAATTCAGGAAAGTCAAGAGGTGACAACAATGACCAAGAAAGGGTTGCATCATAGACTGGAAAATATGGCTTTTGAATTTTATGTTGTTTATTGTTTTATGACAGTGGACTTCGGGGATTTTGGACAACATGTTTTATTTTGGATATATGAGTATTATTTTTGAAATAATTTCAATTTTCATGAGCTAAAATTGCCAAAAGTAAATATCTTGATGGGAGGCACAAGGTGGTGTGTTTGATTAACTAATGGATTATGTTATGATGATTATGATTGTTATGGACTGGAGGGAGTCACAAGGGGTCCCACCTACTAGTTATTATTTATCTATGACCCTATTATGATTATCCCCCCTGCCCCCTCCCCCAACTAAAGTTAGTTGAGTCTTTAGTTAGCTTAACTAATAACTTGGTTCGGCTACTTCAACCAATCATAATTTGTTAAAATTAGAAGTAAGGGGAGAAACAAAGGAAATGGAAGCTCAAAGCATGCTAAGATTTTCACTTTGAGTTGATGTTGAGATAGTTCAGTTTTCATTCATTCATATATTCATCATAGCCTAATTCTCTTTTGTGATAGAAGGGTCTTATTGTAGACAACAATATTCAGGGATGAATCCAATCATTCAGACACTTGTTCTTCAGAGGTGTTGATCTATCTTTGATATTCTGTGTAGGCTTGTCTGTTTGTGAATTAATTTTCATGACTGATAAAGGCTATTGTGCAGAGTTGAGTGGGCAACAATATGTGGCAAGCTGATCCAAATTTTAGAGTTCAGTTTTGGTTTTCTGTCAGAGGTCCCTTTGTATGTTCCATCAAGGATTTCTAAGTTTGACTTTGGTCCAAGATTTCTGTGTGAAGTTTTGTAAAGACAATGACTCTTTGGTGAATTGGAATGAAATAAATGATTGCTTTATGTCTCATATATCTTGAGTATCATCTTGGTGTCTTTAATTATGTTCTTACATATATTTCAGCAACTGATATGTTCAGAAAAATACATAAAAAGTGAATTTCCAACAAGCTTTTTGTTGATAAAAAACTAGCCTAAGCACTTGTAATTAATACTTGTGAGTTAGGATATATATTTTTTGTTGGCTATAAACATAGGGTGATATTCCTGTCTACTTTACTTTAGCCAAGTAAAGTCTGAAAATGCTCGAGTAAGATCTATTCATATATTTTCCTCAACATTACTCATATCGATTCACCCCCCTCCTCTTAGTATTCCAACACCTGATGATGCTTTCCAAGCAAACATACTTTACATACTCCATCATGAAGGAAAAATTTAGGTAAACCAACAACCATATTCTGAGTTAGCATCGAATCTCAGGACTCCCCCTCTGGCACAAACTCCAAGATCATGTGCACCCAATCCGTATTGTGCATCTCTTTCCATGCCCAACCTTCCTTGTCTCGATTCATGTGTTAGTTTAAATATGCAAAAAAACAAACTCAAATAAAAAATGCGTCATTTTCATAACTAAACGCGCCCTATGGCGCATTGGTTAGGGAGTTGGAATATTAAGTGGGAGGCTGTGGGTTCAAATCCCACAAACCTCTCCCTTTGACACACATACAAATTCGATTGGGATTCAGTATGAGTTGGCCCGACCTCATGGGGTCTAATTTTTTATCCCCAATCCAACTTAGAAAAATTGTCAGGGACATGTGGCACCACCTGATTGGTCCACGTTCCCTGTCGTACTTCCATGTCATCTTCCAACCATGCATATGGATGCCACTTGGAATTCACTGATTGGTTTTGTACTATACAACCTGTTGGCTCAAATGTTGATGGGGCTGCTACATGATAGTCGATTATTGGTTCAACTGGGTGCCAAATCGGCCATTTCCAAGTGACATGTGGAAAAATTTCATCTTGTCACGTCAACATGTTGATGCCATCTGTCATGTGTCAAGCGCTGACTGGTCCACATCACTATACAGATGTATAGATTCCGATGTCATCCTGCCACATCAATTGCATGACTTGCCACATGTCAAGCTATGATTAGACCACCTGTGTATGGTCATGCCACACCAACCTACCACATCGTCATACAATGTGGTACTTGGCTACCCATTCATCGTACGTCCTACCACATGGCACCCTTTTAGTGGTGCCATATCACCCGTACGAATTGTAAGGATTGCCATGCGACAGTTCCAGACCAGTCTAACTAGATGCCAAATCAGTTGAAATTAGGTGACACTTGAAAGCCTCTCATGCTGCCACGTCAACATGACATAAACCTATTCCATGTCAGATGTATGGATGGCCATGTGGAATCTTGTAGGCCTGCCACGTGGCACTTGTTTTTTTTTTTCCATTTTTCTTGTTTTTTCGAAACTTCTGAGTGTGATATCTTCCTCATACAACATTCATTTGAGGAGATTCAAGCATCGTTGGAAAGATCTTGATGATCCCTATGCAACAATGCCATTTTTTTTATTATCATTTGAGACTATTTATTTTTTAGTGATCACAGATTCTTCTGGATCACATGTGGACAAGAAACATCACCCGGACTAGCAATATCGAGAGAATAATCATCAACAACATAAATCTTCCCCTCCAAAAATTCATCGAAGGAGTTGAAAAATGAAACTTCCTTATCCATATGATAAGTGCACACAAAGTCGACTACCCATTTTTTTTTCATAGAATGAGACAACAAGGCTTGAGAAGTTCCGACTTGGAAGGTGAAATTAGCAACGATCGATGAACAATGGACATGTCTCCTTGAATGCATTTAACCTTCTCCTCTAATTCATATTTGCTTCTTATAGAAGAGCTTATCCACATGTACAGTCTTTCCACAATACTGACATGTCTCCTTCTTTCGAATTTGACAGGGTGTATCTGTCTACACTTTAGGTTTCTGGTTGAGGCATCGAGGCCTATATATATGGGTATCAAGTTGTCATCTTTCCTTGTGATTCGACTTACCCTTTCCCTTGAGCAAGTGGGATTTATGTTTACCACTAAGATTGCCTTCATCAAGCAATCTGTGTTGATCAATGATCAGTAGGCCACATAAGGCTTCAACCATGTAATCCTTACCATATTCCTTGCATGCCTGCTAGTTGGTGAAAAAAGTCAAAACAAACATGTTGAATGGTGTTCTCAAATTCATTAGGACCAACTCGATGAGTTGTCCATATTTCTTCTAATAATTCTTTCCACATTCTCCAAATTTCAACTATAGTTCATTCACACACACCAAATATTCCTCTATTATGTCGAAAGAATTATGATCAAGAAATATAATCTTTTTCTCCAATTCCATGACATGGCTTTCATTGAATCTGTCGAACTACAACTTCATATTCTTCCATACTTGATGAGGGAATTCAATTCCTTTGCGTTGAAAATGATTGGAAGAGTAACTAGATCGAGGAGTATCTAGGACTCATATTACTAGGACAACTACTAGGAAATACAAACCCCAATTGTAAGATGATGACTGAAATAGGTGCTATTTTCAAGGGCGACTTGACTGACGTTGACATTTTGAGAATAGATCAATGGTGAAAAAACACCACTCTTTTTTTTTTTTTTTTACGTCTCCTTCATGGTTTAATGAGCACAAAAGAGAGATAAAAGAATGCTTGATAGTGTATTTTTCGTTAGTTTTAACGAGCTCGAAAAAAGAATTAAAAGTACACTTATGATGGTATATTTTTTGTGTCTTTTAACGAGTCCAAAAAAGAGATAAAAGTATACTCAATATGTGTCTTTTTCATGTCCTTTTACGATTTTGAGAAAGATATAAAGTGTACTCGTCTGGAGAGAATGAGTGGATCAACAACATGATCCTATGTTCCAAGCGCATGGAACCAACCTAAGAAAAATGAATGAAAATGGTACTGGCAAGTGATATCCACTCTTATCAGTTGTTATCTCCATGTGTAGATGGATGCAAAACAAAGGCCAAATAATGGAAGAGGTGGATGGTTAAAGGTTACTACAATAGTTGTAAGTGGGATTTGGGTAAACAATAGTGCAACAATAGCAAGTATGACACAAGAAACAAATGCATATCCAACCATTAATCAACATAACAATTTTGGGAACCCCCAAGAGATGTGGCCAAAATATAGATGAAGAGAGGAGAATGAGGCTCAACATCAAGTCATTGAGGGACTACAAGATGGTTCCCAGGCCTACGGTCAAACACAACATGGGAACCAAATGGAAATATAGGTGCTAAATAGGGCTCCCATGGGGGATAGACACTACCAAACAAGTTACGATGTGAAAAAAATGGAGTGGATGATGTCATAACCTGATAGGATTGAAACTATAGAATTGTGACAAAAAAATGGATGGTAAATAATGAAAATCATGGATGTAGGGAAAAACGTATCACTATATTCCAATTTTAATAACACGTACCTCAATTTCAATGGAAGTCGTCATTTTTGTTAAAAAAAGTTTCCATAATCCTATCAAACATGTAAACTAGATTCCAGGGTTAAAATGTGTAGTGAAATCTCAAAACTAAAATATTTTTGGATTTTTTTGGATATGATACATGCAAAAAAAAAAATTACTCACACCACTCACCTATGTACAAGCGTCTACGCATCTTGATGCTTTATGAAAAGTAGAGCCCATTAATAGGCTTAGGCCAAGGATATTGATCATAATCGATCAACTCATGATCAATTGGCAACATCATATGGCTCTCCATGTTGGGGCCATGCCACATAGTAACAAGTTTCTTCAATCAAAGACACTCCTCTGAGTAGTTTCATGAGCTATGGAGGCTCCTTGATGATGTTCATCAAGACATAAAAAAGGTATGAAACTCAAATATTTGAGGGAAGGGGAAGCATAAAAGTTCCAAAATAGATAACCGACGCAGAAATGGGTCAATACTAGGAGGTCTATTAGATGTCACAATGAATTACCTCAGTCCTAGATACTCATCATGTTAACTCTGATTGGTTCCAAATCAGGGAGAAATGATCAATGCATCACCTCATCCTTGGGATCATCTATGGAGGCCATGAAATCTAGGATGGCCTTATCCAAAGCTAACTCAGTATCTAGGAGATCATGTTAATGCAGAGAGTCAACAACCCGTATGGGAGGAGTAGGTCGATAAAACTCCATATGAGGATGGATTTGATGACCAGGATTAGATGATGTTGACGAGATCATTGAGGAAGAAATCTCAACCAATGTAGTGACATGTGAGATCCGTAAGATTCAACATCCTTGGGGTGAGGTACTACCCAAGGATCGAAAGACTTTAGGGATCCAATGTTAAATGAAGAAATAATATTGATAGGATAAACATTCATGGAAGAAGATGGTAGGGAAAGAGGGAATTTTCCCATAAGTGAAGAGTCTTTAAATGTCCTTGCACCCACACTGATATAAGAATGTTGGGTATCACCAAAAAAGGGTACATTAGACCCTGCATTGGATCCAAGGTCTGGGGTACAAAATGCAATTTGATATATCGTCATTATTTTCTCTTGATGAGGGAAGTGTAAGACCCTAAATACTGATTAGACGACTACAATAATCTTGTAGAACCAAGTGCACATGAGTAACAAGTTGTACTCAAGAGGCACATCGATGATATCCATATAAACAAAGATAGTCTTACCTCCTAAATCGATGGTTAAGGTGGTGACTATCCCATGGGGCTGGAACATAAGTCCATGTAATTATTTCAATAGTGTTGAAGAAGTTTCAAGCTTAGGAGAGCCAAGGTCCTTCAAACAAGACATAGACATGAGACAATTTGAGGCTCCTTCATCAATCAGAGTGCGGAGGATATTCCCCCCCATCAATATCACTTTGATCTTGAAAGTGATTTGATGGGAAATATTATGATGAACCTGATCATAATCAAATGTTATCAAACTCGATTCCGATCAACCATGCCTATGGAAAACATAAAGGATTTCAGCTATGCTAGGAAACTTTGGAGAAATTCGAGTGCGAACATGGCACAGGGTGCATGTGTCAAGTATTCCACAATATTTTAGTTGTGGGTGGTCCATATATTTATAGTGTATGTGATGTGTGTCGTTCGTTGAAGAAAACCCTTCAGGCGGTGAAGTAGTGTTTCAAAGGATGGCTTATCGATATGAAGAGGGACACCAGGTTGAGAAGAAGATGTTTAGTCATGAACAATAGGAGTAGAATCAAAATGGTCATAGTTCTTGGATCGAGTCTGCAAGTTGACCATTTGGTCACACATGAAAACTGTGGAATTCAAGGAAGACCCCTCATGTTGAGGGGTACCTACCATGCCCCCTTGTGGGGGGGGAGGGGGGGGGGTAGATTTGTTGNAGGGTGAAAATGATGAGTTAGGAAATGGAGACATTGGGAACCCCTTTGTTGATCCAAATAAGGATGGATCTCATCCTTCATGGGACACTGATGAGTAAGGTGGTCCTCCCCATAAATCATGCAGAGGAACTGGCTCTTATTTTTCTCTTTCGTTCCCACCGCTTGATTTTTTTGGGTGGGAGTGGTCCCTTATTCAGTGTTGAATTTCTATTTTTATTCCTCTTCTTCTTTTCTTCGGGTTGCTGAGAATTCTTCAGTTGTGTGGATTGCACCAAATTTACCTTGGAGGTCTGAGTAGGGACCATTGTAGTTTGAACATTAGAGACAAAATCTTACGGGTGTGATGATATAGACATGTGACCCATATAGTTAACTAACTATCCCACATAGGCATGGGAAACAAAATCTACCACACCATCAACATGGGGTCCTGGGTTTGGATTTTTAGGATCTGTCAATGACCCGAGAGCATGTAGGATAATATCATAAAGAGTGCTCGATTAAGAGTGAATCAAATCCAGGTGTTGGGAACACATGATGGCTTGCTCCATGATATCCACTGCAACCATAGCTATGTCCTTGGAAATGGGTGGTAAGAGGGACTTTGTAAACCACTCCATTAGGAGTTTGTATGGAATCTAGGTCTTGATCATCCTACGTCTTCACCTCCATTCATGTATATGATTAGAAATGTGAGTGGTGGTATTGTGTTGTAGAGATGTCAAGAGATTCGTCCCAATCTTATACCATATGGGAAATTGGTAATGTGTTAGAAATGCCAATGCCAAGTCGTTAAAACTTTTAAAGGAAGTGCCTTCTAAGTCAATGTACCATTTTGTGGCATCCTGATCAAGGATATTTTGAAAATACACAATCTCACACTATCATTCATCAAAGATTTGGATGAACACCATAAATGATATGTCATGATGTGCATGGAGGGGTCTTCTCATGGATTTCCATCGAATTTAGGTATGTTTGATGGTAGCTTCACAATCATGACCGACCGTGAAGTCTTATGGGCAATAGGGTTGTTTTTCAAATGTGACAAATAAGGAAAGTATAACGTTGCAAGGAAAGGAATCAATGTATGAGAAAATGAATATTGGGAGGAATATGATGTTCCTAAAGTCCCAAATGAACCTTGTGGTCCCCCTATGTTTGTGTTTCCAAAGGGATGTGGTGTTCTAGAAGAGTAAATTCCCCCAAGAATGGTGGCACTTCCAAGAGAATGGATGCTCCTAGGACTAGATGTGCCCCCGAGGGGTAGGTGTGATCCCCAAAGGAAACATGTTCTCAAAAATAGTCCTAGGTAAGAATCCCCTAGGACTAGAGGTATGAATAAAGGGAAAGCCTCCACATTGCAGAGATTCCCCCCCAAGGGATGTGCCCCTAGGGATGTGCTATCGCATAGAAAATTGAACCCTCTAGACATGTTACTTCTCTCATACCCACAAAGGACAGCGTCGAAGCCACTAGGAATGTTCCATCCAAAAGGTAAATCAACACATGACAATGTTGGGATGCTCATAGGAATGGTGGAGGTAGAAGGAATTCCACCCCCCATGCTCATACCAAGGCTTGACCCCCCATCGAAAGAAGATTTGACTGATGGAATCGTAACTGATGGGATGGGCTTAGGAACGCTAGGTAGACTAATGGATGGGAAATAGGACACAATCAATATCTTATAGATAGAGGGACATGTAGAGAACTGCATGGAAAGTGTAGGTTCGATGTTGCTCAGGGATGGTAATGTGGACATAACATGGATTCCCCTAGTCCCACTCGCATATGGGATTGATGGCTCATTCACACTAGATGAAACACTTGGTCCTAACATGCTATAAAGATCAATGGACAAAGAAAAAGGTTCATTAAAAAGATCCCTTACCTGAATAAGTACATGTGCTTCAGGATTGGTCAAAGGAGTGTTAAAGTTTGGTGAAGGAATTTTGTCGAACACTTCTACTTCAACTAGACCAGTCTCCTCAAACCAAATATGGGATTGTTCAAATTTTCATTCTCCTATCTCACATCGCTTGAGAGGTGGTTATAACTCCATGATTGGATCTAGTCCTCATAACTAACAAGACTAACATGGTGATTCAACCATGGTGAAAATAACATGCGAAAAAAAAAAATCAACCTAAGGCAGATGTAGAATTAGAACCAAAGAGAACACCTCTAATAAATCTAGGACAACAACAAGCAAACCAATGGCTCAAGGGGCCTTCCGAAAACCAACCATCTGAGCGAGATGAAGTCCCCACAAGATTGGAAAGCGAAGGTATGAGGACCAGTTATGATGAACGACACAAAACAACCATGACCGGTGCAAGTACTAATCTAGGTGGATATCGATGGCCACACACCTATTCAAATTGGATCAAAACAGTCTTCTGGCAATTAATTATTTTTAGCAGTTTTTTGGTTCCTAAACTTTCAGGGCCATTTTGAGGGCCTAAATGAAGTTTTTTCTATATTGAGCACCTTAATGTTCAAAAAGGCTCTGATTGAACCAAAATATTAATCTCCTCAAGGATACCTTTCCAACGATCTATCATTCGCCCCAAACAAAGATCGTATGCCAAAGTTACACCCCCGGGAAGTTGATACACCAAACTACCCAAAACGGAGTCCACAAAGTTGTTGGATTTTCATCTTCTGGGGTTAGGGTTTTGGATTTTCTTTATGTTAAAAAGGCCTTTAGAGCCTCATTGTAATCATATTATTACCAATGTGAGTAACTGTCACATCTCTTCTCAAAGATAAGTTGCCACCATTCTAGTGAGTCTTTCACTCTGTATTTCTATAGTTTTGTACATTTCGTTCATTCATAGAAATTGTGTATTACTGTATCTCTGTGTTTATGGTTGCATATTTAATATATCTCTATTATATTATTGGCTCTCTTGAAATATCTCTTTATATTTATGTGTTATATCTATGCTCTCATTTCGTGTCGAAAATAATCTGGATTAGTGGTATCAGAGCAGGTTGCTCTTGATTGTTTTTCAGTTCATTTCCCTGATGAGGTTCGAGTATAACAAGTTGCGCCTTGAGATTTTCTTTCTTGAGGAAAATCTCTCTCTCCCGCTCAAGAAACCCTCCATGGAGGAAGAAAATAAAAACGATAGAGCATAAGATTCTATTAATTTGTTGCTTAAGCAAGTTCTCATGCGACAAAGGGACAAAATGATGGAGAATTTTTCTCACATCCTTCAACGTCTACAGATAAAAATAGGCGCGTCTTCATCAAGAAACAACTTTGGAGGCACCTCGCCTTTCAAGGTACAAGTTAATTTCAATATTCCCGTATTTGAAGGATAGATAGATGCAGATGACCTAGATAAATGGTTAAATCTGCTAGAAGTTTATTCCTCTGTTTACAATTTTTTTGACAAGGAAAAGATCACCTTCGCACTCCTTAAGGATCTCCCCCATGTCAAGCATTGGTGGGAAAATTACTAGGAGCAAATTTCCATAGAGGATTCTGAAATATATGGGCCCGAGCCTACTTGGTATTTTTTTATGGATGTAGTCAAGGAACAATATTACCTTGTTGGTAACTATGATGACCAGTACATGAGATGGACCACACTGCATCAAGAGAGGGGCCAAGTAGTGCCATAGTTCACCAATAGCTTCCATACCTTGCGCACCAATATGGGTATCAAAGATTCTGAGCAACATTTGGTTCTGAAATACCATGAGACTCTAATAGATACATCCAAACTAAAATGGATTTTCTGGACATCTCATCACTGGGTGCTACTTATCGATATGTTGTTAAAATCGAGCAGAATTTTAAGCACCAGAACAAGCGGGAGTTCTGGTATACAAATCCACAACAACCAAAGTATGGTAAAGACGACCCTAACAACTAGCCTTCAAAAAACTAGTCCAAACCACATGAAAACAAGGGTAACAGTAAGATGAAGAAGGACACTGGAAAGTGATGTGATTTCCACAAAATCCCCTGGCATAACACTGATGAATGTCACTCAAAACAATCATTGGTGGTTGAGATCAAAGAAAAGGAGCCAAACGCTGATTTAGAATATAATTCAGAAAATAATGGAAGAAGATAGATCATCGATGCAAACCCCACTACTACTATTGCGACTTCAACATTTCAAGTAAAAGAACCAACATATCATGAAAAGGGGGAACACCTCTTCCATTCACAGATGTGAGTGAAGGGGACCCCATTGTATTTCATTGTTGATAGCGGAAGCCAGAAGAACCTCATCTCAACAGAGGTCGTCAAACATTTGGGATTGTCAACAACACCACACCCGTAGCCATACAACATAGGGTGGCTTTGTCAAGGACGAGATCTCTGTGTCAGCCAACAGTGTCGATTTTCATATGACATCCAACCCTTCAAGGATGAGGTATTATGTGATGTTGCCCTACTGGATGTATGTGATGTTATTTTGGGCCAACCATATATATGGAAGCTCTATGTTATTTATGAGTCTCGATTTTGTAGTGTCATTGTTACTCTGGGGGGTCATCTCTATAGGATACCAGAGGTAGTTCCGACTACTTTCCCACTTAAAAAGTGCTGTAAGGTAGTATTTCATACTACAAAATTAAGCTTCTTCACAGTCTGTTCAAAAGGTGAACAAAAGAGCACCACTACAACCTCAGTCCAAGCACCTTCTGTCCAATTGAAGAAGGTCGAAAATATTGAAGCAAAGCACAAGGATTCCTTTTTGCACACATTCATCTCATGTATCCATACTAGTTAAAATGGTCCAACCCTTCCAACCATAGGTTCGTGACAACCTTCAACAAGCTAAGAAACATAACTTATCCAACAAGGCAAGGAGCTCATCAAGATGCAGATTCAACAAACACTTTTCCCTCTCTCTGGGCACTCAAAGAAATGGATACCATTACTTCCTAAGGAGGGAGGATTGATCCAAGTGAATATCAGTGGCAACACACCTATTCCAATGGGCTCAAAACAGTCTTTTGGAAATTTACTATTTTTAGCAGTTTTTCAGTTCCTAAATTTCCGTGGCCATTTTGAAGGCCTAAGTGAAGTTTTTCTTGGATCAAGCACCTCAATGAATAGAAAAGGCTTTAATTGAGCCTCCAAAACGAATGTCCTCGATGATACCTTTTGAACAAGCTATTTTTCACCCCAAACGAAGATTGTATGCCAAAGTTACGCCCCTAGGAAGTTGATACACCAAACTACCCAAAACGGGGTCCACAAAACTGTTGGCTTTTCATCTTCCGAGGTTAGGGTTTTGGATTTTATTTATGTTAAAAATTCCTTTAGAGCCTCATTGTAATCATCTTCTTGCTAATGTAAGTATCTGTCACATCTCTTCTCAGAGATAAGTTTCTACCATTCTAGCGAGTCTTTCACTCTGTATTTCTACAGTTTTGTACATTTCGCTCATTAATAGAAATTGTGTATTACTGTATCTTTGTGTTTATGGTTGCATCTATGATATATATATATGTTATATTATTGTCTCTCTTGCAATATCTCTTTATATTTTTGTGTTATATCTCTGCTCTCATTTCGTGCCGAAAATAATCCAGATCAAGTACCCTTTATTAAAGAGGGAACCATCCCGGTGAACTAAGACCATGAACGAACATCTGCCCCAAGTACTACAAGAATGTCCCACTTGCAATCACCTCTATAGCTACCTAGGAATGGACACTAAGGCTACCAACTCTCAATCAATGATCGAGCGAACAGTCGCAGGTTCGACCACATGTAAGGGCGAGGTAACTATGCTTGAAGATTCGAAGGCATTACCTCACACAGAGGCATGGCACCAATGAAATCCCCATATATGTAATAATCAAAGTGATACCGCAAACTCCAAAACAAGTAGAAAGGGGTAATGTCCCTACTTGCCCCGATGCGACCTCATGCTTGACTCCTGTGTTAGAGGAGCTTCCTAACAAACTGGTTGCAAAAATGGATTTTACACTCTTTAGTGACTCTAGGTTTCGTTTTGGTGGCCTTGAAAAGTTTAGTATCCAATCCTATTTCAAGGTGCTAAACCAATATAATGTTGGTTTACTAACAAACAGGAGTCTAATTGTTTTTAATTCACAAATTCTTTTCTTATGGTTGTTGTTGTGTTAAAGGGAAAATGGATGAAACTTTTATGGTGTTTACTCTTGACCCAAGCAAAGCAATGCAAGAATGCTAATGCACTTGTTCAATTGGATGAATTCTAACTATGGGAGGGAAAATAGATATTTTTTCTTTGTTAACCTCAACCTATAATTTCAAACACCAAGCAACCATTCAAACAAACAATATCCAAACTTTTTACCAGAACTCAAACCAAACAATTTACCAATGCACTTTGTCCCTAATGCTTCAAATTATTTTAAGCATGCAAATATTTTTCATTTTTCCAAATATGATGCAAAATTTTCTTATTCTAAACAAAAACACGATGTGCAAATGGAAAACTAGCAAATAAACAAGAAAGTCCATAGGAAATTGGTAGTGTTGCTAAAAATCCCACTCCAATGTCTTTACAATAATCTCACCCAAAACTTACCTGTGAAATTAGATCTAGTAATGAGCACTAATCACAAGAGGAAAAAAAAAATGCAATCAATACAAGACACTACCAGATCTGATCATATATGTTGGGTGCATTGCCCAACTTCAATGGATAACTAAACAACAAACAATATTAAACAAGCAATCCAAACAAGACACACAAACACACTTCAAACCAAATCCGAAGGAAAAAGGTGTGACAAAAGGACTCAATCAGAGACAAGATCTATAGGAACAGATTAATTAGGGATCCCAGAGACCAGAGAAATCAGATTTGATCATAGAGATCTGGTAATTCTACAATTTTCCCAATTTGCAAGTGGTGTCACAGGTCAAACAACCTGCAATACACGATGTGTTGATTGTCAATAGTAGTGAAACAAGCGACACACTACAGAACCTTCCAAAAGGAGAGATCTGAACTAGATCCAATCAAATATGAGGGATCCAACCTCTGAGAGAGTATCAAGAAATGAAACTGACAAAAATAAAACATAGGATAAAAGACAAGGGATGCTGAACTAGAGAAGAATCAAAGATCCTTCCCCAGTATGGTCACCCATTCTGTTAGGGATAAATCCGACCTACATATAAGC
This sequence comes from Picea engelmannii, assembly GCA_009831015.1. NCBI lineage: Eukaryota > Viridiplantae > Streptophyta > Pinopsida > Pinales > Pinaceae > Picea > Picea engelmannii. The sequence continues at coordinate 251,442 of ML782716.1, forward strand.
CATATCTCCCTTGGATCTGTCCATGATCCAAGAAATACAAAGGGGACATATTCCTATGGTTCTCCCTAGATATCCAAACAATATATTTCCTATTTTATGCTAAGAGATAGTAAATAGGCATATCTTTTCCTTTGAAGGTTTTCCTCGCATGTCCTTGGCTGGCGTAGTCTTGGAGATCCAGCTCCAAGCTCCTTCAACCTGCCACCTACACATAAGAGACAAACAATACCAATCTACAAATTCTCTCTAGCGTTAGGAAATCACAAATTCACCTAGATCTATCATGATCTATTCAATGTAAGATCAGATCTATCATAAATCATTGAACATGAACAATATGGAAGGGGAAAACCAATGATCCATATTAATGTGAAATGGATAATTACATAATCTTTTACCTTAGATGAAATATGCATTGCTCCTAGTTCCAGGTTTCAAATGCCCCTCCTTGGCCTCTTGAACTTCTCTCTCTATTTTTCCAACATAACCACTATCAAACTCTTCCCCCCATTTCACCAGCGTAACCACTCTCAAACTCTAGCTCCCCCATCTCTTTGATTTGGCCTCTTCTTATAGGATTTTAGAAGAGATTGGAGATAGACTTTATGACATGTGAATTAGGTGGTTAGAAGTCATGGATAACTTGATGCATGTGAATTAAGGAATTACAAGTCACATATAGGCTTGATGACATATGAACTAAGCAATTACAAGTCATGCACAAGTTTCATGCTTAATTATGAGCTTTTGCCAACCTATTATGAGCTTTTTCTCAAGTTCCATTCTGAATTGTGAGCTTTTTCCTCAAGTTCCATGTTCAATTATGAGATTTTTCCATCTCACTATGAACTTTCTTTTCAATTATGAGTTTTTTCTCGATTATGAAATAATTTTTATTTCACAATTATGAAATTGTGACAAAATAATTATTTTTGAAATAATTATGAGAATTTTACTCAATTATGTAATTCTAACCTCATAAGATTTAGTAACATGCTTGCAAAACCTATGGTGGAAAATACAAGTATAACGCTTACCCCTCAAATGAATCGATCTTGAAGGCTTGTAGAAGACTTGAACATTTCACTATTAGATCCTTATGCACCAAATTATAACACCAAGAGAGAGAAGCTGCAAAAATTAACAACAATCATTCACGAAGAAAGAACCATTTACACAACCATATGCTCCAATAAATATATGCCAATTAAGCTCCAAGGAGTGAGAGCTCCAAAAAATCCAACCATGAGTGATAATGAGGAAGGGAACCTCTATTTATAGAGTGATGCTCATCTTTATTTACAATAAAATAATATTATCTCATTATAAATCCTAAAATTTAGCATATGGAGGAGTAAAACACAATTTACTCCAACTAATTAGTTTAGTTCAAACAATAAAAATAAAGTGGTCAAGCCATATGTAGAACAATCAAGGTGAAATAACAACCAAAGAGAGGGATGCACCCACTAAATAAGGAATGAAGTGGCTCCAAAGGCCCTCAAAGTGTGTAGATTCTCCACAAACTCCTCAAAATGTGTAATGGAAGACTCTTAGGGTTCCTTAAATGTGGATGCGGAAGTATCCTTTGTGAAAGACATATTCAAAATCATGAAATAAACCCTTCGAAAGGGGGCAACCGCTCCCAAACAACTCCAGAAGTCATCTGCAAGGTCAAAATCCTTCTTTAAAAGTGAAATGCAAATCCCCTAGGGTCCTCCAATGTGAGCACATGGGTCTTCCAATGAGAAGAGGCTCAACAAGCAATGAAATAACCCTCTATAAGTCTACGACCTCCTCTAAATAAGTTCCAACAAGTAGTGTGTGATGTCTCCAAAGGGGATAGTCCCCCTCAAATCATGCCAAAGTATTCCCCAAGTCAAGGGAGGGCCAAACAAGTCCACAAATGTCAAATGGAACCTCAAATGTAATCTCCAAGGTGGATTTCCCCTCCAATTGGGTGACCACTGCCTCAAAATATGAAAACCATGTGAGAAATCCAAAATCTAGAACATGACATGGCATGAGAAGCCTTGGTACATGAAAAATAGCCCAAGCATGTTTTGACCAATGCCTTGGGAACTGTGAACTGCTTTGAGATATGTGAGGATGCCCTGGGAAGTGTGAACTACCTTGGGAAATGTGAAAGTGCCAAAAAACTTGAACATGCTCAAACCCTAAAACATCATCAAATACTGCATCACTCATCATGAAATATGCCATGAAATCTTCCATCAATGTCCATGAAAACAATTGAATGCTCTAGCTATCCAAAGCTCAAAAACACAAAGACTAGAAGAAATTCACTAAAGTAACCTCGTGCTTGTAATATGAAAGGACATGTTTTCCTATATAAATATCACACTATAAGAAAGTTTATGAATAACTCGTTTTCATCAAATACTATGAACTGCTTTGAGATATGCGAGGATGCCTTGGTAAGTGTGAACTACCTTGGGAAATGTGAAAGTGCCAAAAAAACTTGAACATGCTCAAACCCTAAAACAACATCATCAAATACTGCATCACTCATCATGAAATATGCCATGAAATCTTCCATCAATGTCCATGAAAACAATTGAATGCTCTAGCTATCCAAAGCTCAAAAACACAAAGACTAGAAGAAATTCACTAAAGTAACCCCGTGCTTATACTATGCAAGGACATGTTTTCCTATATAAATATCACACTATAAGAAAGTTTATGAATAACTCGTTTTCATCGAATCAAAGCTATTTGCATTTTTTCCACATAAAATAATACACTTCAACACTTGAAAAAATCAAAATAAAATTAAACCCTAAACTCCACAGAAAACATTCCCTTAATAACAAAAAGGAAACCTCAGCAAGGTTACTTTCTTGGCAATGGAAGTCAAATAATATTTACAATACAAAAACTTAAACAAAAAAAACAAATGTTTTAAAATTTCAATTCAATTGAGACATCACAAGTTTAGAACTTCCAAATACGTGTTAACTTTTATTTAGATGAAGAACCCCCATAACTAATTATCAAACCAAAAAGAATCGTTAGTTTTATCTTTGTTGCCAAAGGTTTTTGTAGTGGAAAGAACTAAATATTCTACTAAGCATGAATCAATAAAGGTGATTAAATTTTTTTAAGAATAAAATTAAAACTAAATTAATTTTGTGTGAGGAACTTTGTATTTTATGAACATTTAAAAAAAATAATTTAATTTTAATTAAATAGTGGTTGGTTTAATGTAAGAAATTAAGGTAACTAGAAAGTATATGATTTCATTAGAGGTAGTTTCCACAATGACTACAAAGAATATTATCTTTTTTATCAACACTATTTAAGGTGAATTCATCTTTTGGTTTTGGAATAAAACTTAAAATTGTTTTTAATTGGCTAAAAGTTCATTTTCCTCGAATATAAAGAAACATGTTAATGATCTAGAGGTATATGGTAGAAGTGAAACTCTTCCCCCTTACAAACCACCGATGGGTTATTTGAGATGACATGATTTTCCTTAAATAACAGTAATGAGTCAACTCACATTCACAAATATTAGCCAATAATAATTGTCCTCACTATCAATTAAATTTAATAGATTTTACTACCTAAAAAAATCCACATATTTAAATACTAATCACTATATCATTATATTTCTATACTTAAATATTATATTTTATGTTTTTTATTGAATTAATATTTATGCCATGTTGTCATATTATTTGTATGAATGAAATGTTATAGCACAAAATATTATTTGATTTTTCATAAATGCTTATGCTATTTTGTAATCTTATTACTTTAGGTTCTTTAAATGTTTCTACCACTTTAATTTTCAAATCAAATTAATTCTACAAAATTGAGTAGGTGAAGGTGTACATTAAGCATGTAACCCTTAGACCAACCTTATAAGACTATGTTGCAAATACCATGACTTTAATTTCTATTTCAATTTAATTTAAGTTGAGTAGATGAATGTGTACGTCATGAATGTCAAGTGTCTTTTTAGTCCCTGCCAAAGGCCTAGAGGGACTATAACGATCGATAATGCGTTGACTTCATATTAGTTTGTCCTTTGACTATTTTTTTTTGCATAATCTCTATTGTTCGAACTAGAGAACTAAAAACATTATTTTATATATAATAAAAAAAACCTTATATGCCATGATCTCATTGGATAATAGATTTGAGGCCTTATTGCCAGCTTCGCTATTCCCAATGGTTTATATGTTAACATATCCAAAGTTTTTGAACATCTACGGTCTATTTGAATTTTTACTATTTTTATTTAAATGTTTAGATATCAAAAGTTTTGAGCGTTGAGAGTCAATTTTTTATTAGTTGACTTCATATTAGTTTGTCCTTTGACTAATTTTTTTTGCATAGTCTCTATTGTTCAAACTATTGTTATTATTATTGTTAAGTACTTAAAGAGACATTTTCATTATTACGTACATAAACAAGCCTGCCACACTGCATTCTCTCTTAAATTTTTACATAATGTGAGGCCCTTGAACAATTGTGACAGCCTTAAATGTTTACCTAACATGCGTCACAGCCTTAAATGTTTACTTAACAGGTGTGTTACAATACATTTTCCTCCGATTTTTGGATACAATATTGTCTGCAGTGAATTTGGGAAATATTGTTCTTCACCAACATTACTGGTTCACTGGTTGTTGCTTGCTTGTTGGTTCGTTGGATGCTTCTTATTGTTGTTTGATTCAACTTTGCAAAGTTGCGGTCCTGCAACTGCAGTTGGACCTCTTAGTACTTGTTCATTGGTTTTTTGTTTTTTTCTTTCTCTTGTTTGCTTCAACTTTTCAAGGTTGAGGTCCTGCACCCGCAGTTCGACATGTTCTTTCACTTTGCAGGGTTGAAATCCTGCGCCCTTGTTTGCTTCAACTTTGCAAGGTTGGTTTTCTGCATCCACAGTTGGACCTGTTGTTGCAGTTTGCACGGTTGGAATTCTGCATCCGCGATTGGAACTGCGCTTCTGTCATTCCCCATTCATGGGTAAGTTTTCGTGCCATGGTTTCATTCATGTTCGTTGTTTACTATTTGCAGTTTGCAAGTAAGAATTTTAAATACTAGGAATGCCTGAGTGAAAATCCTCTTGCAAAACATCTTTGTATGTGACTACTGCGACCGAAGAAACAAGAGTGTGTTGTTGTCTTGTTCTTGTTCTTGAACGTCAATGTTCGACACAAAACCCACCTCTGTCATAGCCATAGTGACATATAAAAAAGGAAATCAAAATTTTTCCTCATATTTTCTGTTTCTAAAAACCATATGTTTGGTGCATTTTTTTGAGGTTGTTCCCTTCCAAAACGTCTTGTTACCCTTTGAATGTCAATGCTGGAAACAAAACCCACCTCTTTTGCAGCCATAGTGACATATAAAAAAGGAAATCGAATGTTCTCCTCATATTTTCTGTTCCTGAAAACCATACGTTTGGTGCATTTTTTTTAGGTTGTTCCCTTCAATTCACATATGCCCACTTCCATGTCAGGGACATCATACCATAGCTCTTTAGAAAATAACAATGCAAAGGGGTTTGCAAAATGAATTCACAGTTTTCATTGTGGAGCAAGCATCTATGAGGACCTTGCCATCTTTTCTTTGCAGGTTGTGACAAAGCATGCTTTTATTCTTTGGATCAAAAACCACATATAGTTGTTGGTTTTATGCTGGGATTTGGGTCTTGCAAAGCATTTTCCATCACCATTTTCAGATCTAAACCTCGTCTTGTGGAAATGGTTCTTTGTAATCTGAATGGCCAGTTCACTGATCTGTATCAGACTGGATTTCCCAGTACCCGGTTTTAGAATATCTTCTTCATGTTGTATGAAAATTGAAACATCTTAGAATATATTCTTCGTCTTGTAAGATAATTTAAAACTTAAGAAGTTGTGCTGTGTGCTGGTCCCATTCATCTGGTAAAAGTCCGTAATGCTTAGTTCTTCTGCTTTTGTTTATTTAGGTGACAAACTATCTATATGGGTTTTCTCAGTGCAAGACTGTTGATACTGAGAGGGGGGTGAATCAATATCAAGTACAATTTAAAAACCTTTTCAACTTATACTTAAACCATTCAATAATATACAATGAGAAATGAACAATAGTATAAGAGTTACACCAATACACCATAATACACCATGCACAATATATGAGAAATAATCAATAGTTATTGCTCAAGGGAAGTAATGATTTCCAAAGGTAGCTACAACTTCCAAATATAAAGGGAGGGATAAACCTCCAAGAGGAAGATACAATCCTCCAATATCAAGAGAGGGTTTACCTCTCCATCCTTTCCCCTTCCTTCCACCCAATAATATATGAGAGATAATAAAACTTTACATTAAATCATCACCATCAACCAACCATCACATAGAGCCTGATAATGCTTCCTAAGACTTCAACTTTTGTAATTCTTCAATTCTTGGAATACTTTGATCCTGTAGATAATATTACTCAATGTATTCTCTGAAACTCCTCAAAGTTTCACTCCTTGAATCCTCCCCAAAAATAAGTTGTAGAAAGAATGGTAGACTTTATTCAATTCTGGTTTATTCAGGAGAACAAACTTGTATAGAATGCCCCACGCTCAATATTTAACATCATATTTTGAAACTCGCACAAAAGAAACTACAGTCCGTACTATTTCCAATGAAACTTGTACCACTTCATTTGGATTCTCTATGAAGAAGTTATGATTGTTTTACCCGGAACACCTGTTTATTAACTAGCTCCAGGACTGGTAAAAAACCCTATCTTCGACAGAGTGTATCTCCATAATTATAGTGAATCAAGAGATGAAACTTTTACCACAGGTACCATGATATGTCTTCTCAATACCATAGCAATTTCACCATCTGAATTGTTCTAGAAATATTTTTATAGCGAAAATGGTAAGATGACCCGAAAATAACATACCTTAGAACACATCACAAAAAGACTTCATCCTCCCTTGAAATCCAACCTTATTTACTTCTAATTTCCTCTGAATTTTGACTTGTGTATCAAATGAATGTATAATGATATTTATTTATACCATTATTGTCACTTCCTTTTAACATTAGGGCTGATTTGACACTTTCTTATTTTGTAATTCTTTTCTTTAATTATCTTCAGGGCCTACATGTACTTCCTTCTTCAATTCACTTTGTCATCTTCAAAAATTCATTTCTCCTCAACCACGAGGATCCACGTGACGTGCCACCTACCTACGAAAACAACATGATGTATACTATCCATCCATGGGTTTTTCTTTTGCATGTACATTGTCCTTCATGTCCAAATACCTTCTCCAAAACCAATGACTAGGGTTGACATCAATGACAACAACCAATCTTCCAACAAAGACAACAACAAGTTGTTTAAGATATGTTTTGGTGTTGATTTGTGAAGAGTGGGGATGAAAAAAAATGGTGAATAAGACTGTAAAACTATATAAAATGGCTACCTAAACGCTTATAGGATGCACATCTGGAATACGTTAAAAAATGATATGCCTTAAATACTCGGTCTTTGTGTGAGAAAATTTATAGTGTTATTTGATTTGTGTTATCTCTTCTATATGGTTCACTGTTCACTATAACTTTTTTTATTTTCCATATGCTATAGTAACCACGGGGCATTGAATTTGACATGAAGAAAGTTAAAGGATACATAGCGGAATTGATATGCAGTTTCGAACTTATAGTTTTCATTTTTCTTTTTTTTTCCTATTTGCATATTATCTAGATATAGCTAAGAAACATCTTGAAAATCACAACTTAAAAGATGAAACAAGTAATAGATTTTGAGTGATATGAAATAATGCAGACTCCATTGTACATGACAACATCGACCAAGTATTGCATAGCAATGGGATTTTTAAATGATATGCCTTAAATACTCGGTCTTTGTGCTGAGCAAATTTATAGTGTTATTTGATTTGTGTTATCTCTTCTATATGGTTCAATGTTCACTATAACTTTGTTTGTTTTCCATATTCTATAGCAGCTAAGGGGCATTGAATTTGACATGAAGAAAGTTGAAGGATACATAGAGGAATTGGTATGCAGTTCCGAACTTATAGTTTTCATTTTTCATTTTTTTTCCTATTTGCATGTTATCTAGATATAGCTAAGAAACATATCGAAAATCACAACTTAAAAGATGAAACAATTAATAGATGTTGAGTGCTATGAAATAGATACAGACTCCATCGTACATGAAAACATCGACCAAGTATTGCATAACAATGGGATTTTTAGATTAGATGCATTCTCATATAATGTGGGAGATTTCCTCTTTGATGCATTTCAAGTTCTATTGGATTTCCGTTATTCCTCGACTGACCTGCGCAATGGATTGATAGATCATTTCTTGGTCTGTTTAGAAAATGATGACGTTGAGGCATTATAGTCGTATCAATATGAATTGACATATGATTTTCTTTGCTAGTTGCATGGAATGCATGATGTTAGTATGTATTTTTCAAATATGCGGTTGTCTGCATATGCAACTCTACCTGCACATGAGAGGGGAATTTGGGGAGATACATTTTGTATATGGTGGCTGTCCAAGTGGCTGAATATATCAATTGGAATTTTTTAATTAACAAGAAAAAAAAATATCTAAGTTATTCAACAAAACTGCATCTAGGGATCCATATTGCATATTGTTCCATGATGCCAATCCTGTGAGTGGTCATTATGAACCACTACTCTATAGAAAATAATCCAAATGCAATATTGGAGGACCTTATATTTACTTTTCCCTCATCTGCAAAGACATTCAATCGCATTGGAAATGAATTATGCATCATAAACACTCACATGGATTTCACATAGCGACAACTATTGCATATACTCGTGGAGATAGTCAGTTGAATGAAATTTGCTATTTGATAACAAGATAATTCGATGTGCACTCGCTACACCTTTATACTGTGCAATCCTTTTGCAATGCAATTATAGGTGGAAGTCAACAGGTGTTTAACTGCTTGCATCAACACCTTTTACCATATCTCCTAGAAAGTATGTCGATGATAGGAAGTTGGCAACAATACCTTGTAAACATGGAAATTCCATATGAGAAAGGAAATGTAGAGGGTATCATTTTTGTTTACAATGGATATCTATCATATTCAGAGTAAATATCCAGGTCTGGTCAGCCCTATCAGACGGTATTGTCCATTCCTACTGTATTGATTCAAACTACGATCGAACAATTGACATCATGTCGTTGAAAACAGATACGCCACACATCCATTATTCAAGATCCACTGTTTATGACACCCAAACCGCATTGAATCTATATAAGCATCGCATGCTATTTAATTAGAATGAAACTCATCCCAATTTTCATCAAGTCATACAGAGCTTAAACAAAAAATGTAGACTTACTTGTCACAACTTGAAAAAGGTTATACGTGAGAGAAAAAAATACATTGGTACACTTCCTTCTAGACCTCTAGGTTGTACAATCAGTCATCATAAGGTGAAAGGGAGCTCAACCAAGAAACAAAAAATCACATATCACAACCTAAAAAATTTGTCCGTGCACAAAACAATCACATTTTCACACTTTCTGCTGAACACAAATATCACATGTCTAATGAAAAAAAACATCACTGTTTGCATCATCGAGATGGTGAGGAGGAAATTCTCATAACAAATGTTGATTCCACCTTCAACATGGCTTGTTAACAAGTGAAACAACTAGTTTCCAGTGGAAACCATAAGTTAAGCTATCACATGTTGAAAAAATAGTTGCGTGAGAGAAACAAGTGTAGCTACATATCCCACAATGGTCATGGTACTGACCGAGAGGAAAAAATCACATATCGTGGCCTGGAGCCAACACCATGCACGGCTAGCAATGAAAACCAACAAACACTTACTATGCATGCTTGTCTAGGGAAGAGAGATGCAACACATATCTATATGAAACAAATTAAAGACACTCCTTCCATTGCATGTGCGATTTGCGAGCAATTGAATTTCGCAAAAAACACTAAGTCTTTCACCCTTGACTTGAAAACATAATAGCTCGAATTGACACTAAATGATAGAACATTTTCCAATGGCAATATTTGTCTTCCATGCAAACAATCACTTGAAAATGGAAAATTTCCACACTTTGCAACGCCTGACCAAATAAGATGTAATACACCACTACCAGATGTAAGTACTCTTACAGAACTTGAAGAGACAATTATGTCCTTGCGAACTGCATTTTCAAAAATCAAACCCTAGGGATATAAACGACCCAAAATGGGCTTAACAAGATCAATTATTAATGTGTCTGTCCAACTAGATGTTGTGCAAAAAGCCCTACCAAAATTCATTAGCGATACAATGACAATTGTTGTAGCTCTCTAAAGACGTTTACAATACAAGAATGCATACCAGACAGGTAAAGTGTGTGTGCACGTTGTCATGAAATCATTAAAAGAATTATGTTCCAGGGCCCTGTACAAAGCACATAACATTTGTATAAATGATAAATGGAACAATGTTCTTGAAGAAGGAAATGACAGCTCTGCACAGACTTTTGACACTACTAGTGAATTTGATACAAGCTATGAATCAGAGAATGAAAGACCTGCTCAAACATTGATACATGGATTCACTAACTCAAAACGCATTCGTGACTTGCAAGACAAGTTTGTCGAAATTGAACCTGTTGAAGGGAAACACCCACTTAGAATGTTCAAGGACAAATTGTTGGTTGTGGAGCCTGATTATCTTCCTGATTTAGAGGTCTTTGCTTTCAGCCGTGTCTATACCCCATGAAGTATTTACACCCCAGAAGTATGTACACTTTTCCACGCGGGGGAGTGCAGAGGGGGGGTACCCCCTCTGCGGGTCCATCCCCCCGGCTGGGGGCAAGCGGGCCCCCAGCGGGGGTTCGGGGGCGAAGCCCCCGAAGCAAAAATTGCCTTATAAAAGTATATTGTAATTTCATTGTAAATCTGGACCGTTCATTATAAGGTCGCAGATCTAACGGTAGAGATTATGTTAGGGTTTTTTGCCCTAGAAGGCAACCCTCTTTTATGAGGGAAATGTATTGCGACTATGTATGAGGGTGAATATTGTATTCTGAGAGAGGAGATTGTGAGAGAAAGAAGAGGAATTTACAATGGGTTTTGCTGTAGGTTGTATCCCTTCATTTGCTGGATAATAATAAAGGAAGGACCTGGCAATTTCTCTGGTGGACGTAGCCCACACTGGGTGAACCACGTAAATCTGTGTCTCTCTTGTATTGTGTTTCTTCTGTGTTTTGTTTCTGCATTTGTTTTATTTTATTGCTCCGCGGTCCTGTTTTTCTAACAACAAAATGCGCTGAGGAAATGAACCTCCCAGCACTATTCTATGGAGATCCACGTCCCAGTGACATCACAGAATGATTCAACTACCAAAAAATAGTTTGATGGGAATTGCTACATTCAAGCGGTGACTTTTCCTGTCACATAACAAATTTGTTTTTTAAAACAATGCGCATAATAATTGAGCAAGTGTTCTCTTGCAAGTGGGTGCGAATAAGAAAAGGCCAACTATAAGGAAGAAAGTTATTGGCCAAATATGTCAAGTACAAAGAAAACCTAGAAAAAATCCTAAAATATGATATTGGATACATAGATTTCAAAAACATTTGGATCTCTCCCGACTATTTGCAACAAAGCAAGAAAACTATTTTTGCAATGATCTGACAATTGGGACCCCCAACTTTTTTCATCACATTTACAAGTGCAGAGTATCAGTGGGATCCGTTGGTGGCTACGATGTCTGCATTGTATAGGAACATGAACATGAAAAAACAAATTGATACATTGGAAAATGATGACATTGACTACCTCATAAGAAAAAACCCAGTGAGATGTACTCGTTACTATAGGCATAGAATAAATTCTTTGAGGCAATTGATATGTCATGATGAAACGTTCTTTGAAAAAATATCGAACTACTATTTTGTGATTGAATTCCATAATAGAGGGAGTGAGCATGACCACACACTGTTATGGATAGAGGGTGCACCAGTCTATGGAAATGACAACAACTCACAGATTGAGCAGTTTCTGGACAAATACATAACATGCAACATAGATCATTTTGATCCAAAACTTTCCAAAGTTCACAGACATTATCATACAAGAAGCTGTAAAAAATGAAAAAATTCACATTGCAGATACAACTTCCCCGTGCCTCCAATGAGAACAACAAGAATCATTGAGCCAATTAGTTTAGAGGACAATGTTCTCATTGAGAAATATAAATCTTTGTTCGCATTTCTAGAACAACGAGACTTTGATGACTTAATGAGCTTTGAAGACTTCTTGGCAGAGCTAAATCTAACAGAATATGAGTACATCCAAGCCATACAATCTACACTTAAACAACCAACAATTTTCCTTAAACAAAAACTTTCACATATTTGGAACAACAATTTCTCCAAGGACATGCCAGTTATGTGGAATGAAAATACAGATGCATAGTATGTCCTCAATGCATATGATACAACATCATATTGTACCTCCTACATGACAAAGGTTGACAAATCTATGACAAGTGCATTCAAAAGAATACACAAAGAACATGAAAAAAGTTATATTGATGCTATGCAAATGATACGTACACTTGGAAATACATTACTTAATCTTCAACAAATGTCTGCACAACAAGCAGTCCACATTGCACTTTCCCTACCCCTGAACTGTAGTTCAAGGAAATGTGTCTTCATAAACACATCTCCACTTGAGAAACACACATTTGTGCTTAAACCACCATCTTTGCTAGAACAAGAGCCTGATAATTCAAAGGACGTGATATGTCACTCTATTATTGATTATTACCTCTAGCATCCATCTCCTATTAAGCATATATGCTTAGTAGAGTTCGTATCGCATTATAAAAAAAATGGTACACCCATATCAAAAAGAAAAAAGCCAAATGTAATACGCTTTGTCAAATACAACAAACACACTGACTATGAAAACTATTGTAGAGAAAAACTAGTGTTGTACGTTCTGTTTGATCAAAATGAAAACACATTAAAACATAACTTCCCTACATGGGAAGCTGCATATATTGCTTATGAGACTACAGTAAAAACCAATGAATCTAGATTTACATACAATGTTAATCCAACATGGGGTGATTTAGAAAGTGCAGTTCATGAACTAGAATACCCTGACAATGTTGATGAGACATTGACAAACCATAAAACAACTAGAACTCTCTGTGAGTCCTATGACTTGCAAGCATATTTTCCTTGTCCTCGAGCAACCACCATTGAAAAACATATCAATCTTGGCTTTCAAGTCACAAAGAATCCTTTCTTTATTGAAAATAATGAATAATACAGAGTCAGATGACTGTTGAATCGAGAACAACAAGCAATTCTATAGGACATTGCAATTAAAAAATGCTTAAACATGCACACTCATGTGCACTTGTTCCTTATAGGTAGGGCAGGAACAAATAAGACATTCATAGTGAAAGCACTATTCCAAATGCTTATACGAATATATGATTCAAACAATTCGACTGAACCTATGAGACCAAAGGGGCTAATAGTTGCATACATAGGAAAAGATGCATATAATGCAGGTGGAACAACAATCCACTCTGCATTTGTAATGCCTTTTAACAAGTTACATCTTCTTCCACTGAGCAAGGAAATGTTAGATACCTTGTCTAAGATTTACGATGAAATACAACTTGTCTTCATAGATGAGACATCTTTGATTGGGAGTCACTTCTTGTATTCCATTGAGAACCGACTGAGAAACACAAAACATGTGCACACCAAATACTTTGGGAACATTGACATGATATTCTGTGGGGATCTTTACTAGGTGAAACCCATCCAATATTCTTTGATATTTGAACAACCTACGGTCGATATGAAAACAATGACACGTGACTTATGGAAAGAAAAATTAAAATGGTTTGAATTACATACTACAATGCGCCAGACATATGAAACATTTATTGCAATTCTGAATAGAATGCAGACAAACAACCAAACATATGATGACTTAACATATATCAATTCAAGGTGCATGAGACCTACACCAACAGACCCAACCTTCCTTGCTATCGCTCATGTCTGACAATGATATCATCATCAATTCAATTGACCTTGAAGAAGTCAACCATGGAAATGTACCATGTCATCAACATACAACCACTTTTCCTTTGCAACTTGTCCTGAAATTAGACATGCTAGTTGAAATATATGCCTGCAACTATGATTCACAGGATGGCTTGGTGAGTGGTGCAGATGGAATACCCAAAGCTTATATCAAAGAAAAAAAAGTTGACATCCTCTAGATTAAGTTCCATGAGCCGCATATTGGCCACCGAAAAGAAAACAAGTTGGCTTATCTATATAATTCAAACACTGCATGCGATTTTACACCTATCTTACGAATGTCAAAACCAATATCAACATCGACAAAGACAGGTCAACTGAAGATTTGAAAATAGTTTCCAATTAAACTTGCATGTGCACGTACAATCCACAAATCACAAGGGCTTACACTTGCTAGTGTTGCATTTGACCCTACTGGAATTCGAATACATGGACTTGTATACACAACACTGTCTCGTGTCAAAAGTATAGACTCATTGTATTTTCTAAGCACTCTTACAAAAGATAACTTCAAAGTCAAACATAAAGTTGATATTGAGATGCAACGCCTTAGGACTAGCGCAAAATGGAATGTACAATATGATTACCAATCCATACAAACAAACTCATCTGTATCAATTCTCTCACTTAACACACACATCCTACATGCACATATGGATGATATACTCAATGACTATGACACAATGCAATCAGATATTCTGTGCTTGCAAGAAACATACATGACATTATGCATGCAAAACAAGAAATTTCCAAGTCATAATTGCATATCAAGTTACATTACACATGGGGTGATGATATTAGTGAAAAAACATGTAACAATTTTGGAGCATAAGCATTTCGAAGAAAACAATGTTGAGATGGTGCTGGAAAAAGTAATTTTCCATGAATCAGAAATTGCAATACCAAATCTCTATGCTTCTCTGCATGCAACATTCTCCAACATACTAAATGTTTTTTCAAATGCATTAGAGCATTTACATCTGAACAAAACCATTATCATTGTAGGAGACTTCAATATTGACATGCTACAAGATAATGTGAGAACAAAAGAATTGGAAACCTACATGTGCAGTTACAGTCTCCGCTTTCTTTTGAATAAGATAAACCATGTAAAAAACACACATATTGACCATGTATGGTCAAATGTGCCCATTTCACAATACAACCTCTTTATCTTAGACACAAATTGGTCTGATCACGATACAATTAGTATTGTACTTGAATTATGAAATATACATAAAGCATACTACAAAATCATATTTCTATGTCTCAAAGCATATCTAGCTAGCTTGTTGCACAAAACCAAATTATTCAACTAGAATCATCCAACTTCTTAGTTTTTCTTGGTTTGTAATTGATTTTGGACACAATTTGTTTTTATATAGACACAAACATGGATCAAGAAAAAAAACGGTACATGCTTCTAACACTATCTGTTACTCTATTCCTTTGATTCTAGTTTATTTACTATATGTACATATTCCTTGTTTTTTCCTTACATACCAACTTACATTCATGTTCATTGTGTTTTGTACTTTCCTTCATTGAAACAAATAGAAAAATTGGACAAGACAAAGAACTCTTCACCAGAAATGTAGAAGAAGACATAAAAACGTGCATACTTCTACCCGTATTCCATATCCAATTGTTTTTCATTTATTCTGTCTATATTTATTCTACTGATTTGCAACTCGTTTTTTTTTTCTTAGATACTGCATATCTTCCGCGATATTAAATTATCTTCATGTCAATTGTATTTTCTGTGCTACTATCTTGAAATAAATAAAATTGTATTCCATCTTTTTTACATGTGTTCCTACGTAGAAACTTGCCTTCATGTCCATTGTATTCTCTGCATTGCTACATTGAAAAAAGAACAGACTAATTGAACACGAGGATGAAGCCTTATGTGCCACAACTGAGAAATGTAGTGGCCAATTTAATTTAACATCCATTAATTCCTTAAGCTGAAACAATAATTTCTACTTGATTTCAGTAACTCAGTAATTTCTCATAAATTACGCACATATGCATATAAATTTATCACAACGAATAATGATTTCATAACAAAAATAAAACAAATATGTAATTTAACATACCTGGGTCTGATGCTAACCCTCTGTTTTCTGCTTGCCTTGTTGACCGTTGCTGAACTGTGTAAACACTGCCCAAAACCTTTTTCCACCCTGCCAACTAGGACAACTTCCTAGCTCCAGGATATCATATGGACATCCTGGCCCCTGTGCCCAAAACCCCCAGCAAACCGGTGCCTGTACTGATCCAATCCAACCACAGAACTCAACTCTCCTCTGTGCAATCCAAGAGAGAACTTCCCCCCAAAAAATTTCCCGTAGAATGGTAATGCCTCCTTTGTAAACCTCCTCCCCTCATATTCCTCCTTCACCGCCCTCCCCTCCATTTACTTCCTTACCTACCCATTTATTACCTTATCCCCTCATAATTAATATCTTATCCTTTTATATTCAATGTCTTATCCCTTTCCGTGTACGTAAGTATTTAACAAATTAACTTATAATTTATTATCGCTATTAATTTAATACCCATGTCAATGAATGCAACATGTAATTAATTAATCAAATTGCAACCATTAATTAATTAATAATTATTTAATTAGTATCATTATACCAATCTTGTTTAATTAATACTATGTTAAGACAATTAATCCCCTAATTAATTTTTTACTTAATAATCCTTAAACATTTATTCAACTAGGGTTGTTACAAGAAAGCTGGAGTACAATATTCCAAAAGGTATGCCAACAATGGTACCAAAGAAAATACAATGCATATGCCTAATGCACATCCATATCAATTATGAACAATATACAATGTGTATGCATATTTGTTTGCTGTGATGTTCTATGCACACATGTTTGTATCAGAAAAAAGTTTGAAAAGTGACATGGGCATGAATAGTGAATCATCGCAAACATCGCCACAACGACAAGGCCGAAGGTAAAGATTCATAGATTATGCTCTTGCTATGTTTAGGAAACAAATATCCTCAATTATTTATTCTACTATTCCATGGTAAATATGTTTATGTCATTTACACCACATGTTTTTTAGTTCACATGAACTATCGACAAGTACAAGTGAAACACCCAACATATTGCAAGGTCAAGAGACTAAGAGGTATGGTTACAAAACTCTAATCTCCATACTTTATCCAAATTGTACATATATTAAAGCTTGACATATTTGAGAATATGCTTGCATATAAGAATGTCAAGTCATATATTTTGTCTATTGCTTATGGGTTTGAGAAAAATTCTAGTCGAAAACACCCTTCAAATTGGAACATGGTTTACATTTGGCCCACCAAAAATACTATTAAAATAAAATAATATGAATAATGTTGAAATAAATATAAACAACATCTCTTTAAACTTGAACCAAAGTTTGTCGAGCTCCGACTATATTTCATAGCTGAGAATGTTTTTCCCATAGTTAATGTGTTTCTATCGCTTGATAATTATTAGACTAAGTGTTGTTGTGTGAGGGATAAATTTATTTTCTCCCTTTCTTTTTCCTCTTCTATACTTACCCGTTTTTCCCTTTTCTTCTTCCCCTCTATTATCCGTTTCTGGTTCTATACTTAGTCACATTTCTATGATTGCGAGTTCCCGGGGTGGCGGACTGAAAAATCCTCATCTCCATCTATACCCTCACATCACGAGTTTGATCGACCGTCGTTCGTTTCCATACTTAGCCAATTTTATGACCACAGGTTCTTGAGTTGGCACTATCGAACTCTCATGCCCCGTGTTTAGGATATACATCTTGCACCCAAAACTTCGTTGATCTACAATTTGACCCCAGACTCCTCGAACTCGCAAGCCTCACTCTACCTACGATGACTCCGTTTGACCGCCCCACCTTTCCATACTTAGTCGATTCTTCAAAGTTTTGTGGGTTCATGGACTCCCATGTTCACAAACGTTTCAAAGCATTGTTCGATCCCCTCCATCCCCACCACCTTTCCCCCTTCCCAATGCACATTAATTATTCTTTTACTAGTGACAACCCACTCAATGGGGTCAAAAACATTGGCATTAATGAGCAGAAAGCTCGAGGACATTTTCCATTAAAACACATTAATGGGACAATATTAAGGGATCTGATGATTTTTTTGTGTCGATCTTGAATTGGCAAAAAATTGTTGGTTATTTTAGTTTTTTTAAGGCATCATCATAGTAAGAATGCAATATTGTGCTATCCCACTGTCATCTACTAAGGTGTTGACGTCATTTCCATCTTTAATATTGTGCATATATTGTATCTTGTCGTATTTGAGAATATGCTTGCATACGAAAATGTTAACTCATATATTTTCTCTATTGCCTATGCATTTGAGAAAAATTTGCAAGCCAAAAACACCCTTCAAATTGGAACATGGTTTACATTTGGGCCACAAAAATAGTATTAAAATAAAATAATATGAATAATATTGAAATAAATATAAAAAAATTCCATTTAAACTTCAACCTTAGTTTGTCGAGCTCCAGGTTTATTCCATAGCTAAGAAGTTTTTTCCCATAGTTAATGTTTATGGCCGCGGGTTCCCGGATTGAAGTTATTGAACTCTCATGCCCCCTGTTCTGTGATATACATCTTGCACCCAAAAATTCCATGATATACAATTCGACCTTGGACTCCTCGAACTCAGAAGCTTCACTCTACCTATGATGAGTCTGTCTGGGTCCGTCTGACCACTCGGCCTTTCCATACTTAGTTTATTCTTCACCTCCTGTTGTCACAGATTCACGGGTTCGTGGACTCCCGGGTTCACAAAAGTTTGAAATCATTTATCGCTCCTGTCCATCCCCACCACCTTCAGACACTTCCCAATGAAAATTAATTATTCTTTTATTAGTGACAACTCACCACATAGGTTCAAAAAGATTGGCATTAATAAGCGAAAATCTCGAGGACATCTCCCATTAAAACACATTGAACCAAGATTTACGGGAGATTATATTATCATCCTCTAGTGTTCATTTTAAATACTATCAGAACACAATTATTGTCACATGTTGCAATACAAACAAATCTTCATCAAAGCATTAGCTTTTCTCACAAGCATCCCAGACGCATCCCAGTCGCCTGAACTGACCGATATTTCGATCTACCAACTCAACCTCCCTATTATCGAATTGGCAGAGGTCAATATTATGGGATCTATGTTTTTTTTTTGTGGATCTTGAACTCAGAAAAATTGGTTTTTTTTTTTTTTTTTAAGGCATCATGCCTCGCCTTTCCATACTTAGTCAATTCTTCACCTCCTATTGTCACAGATTCGCAGGTTCCCGGGCTCCCAAGTTCACAAAAGTTTCAAAGAATTTTTCTCTCTTGTCCATCCCCCCCACCTTCGTGCCCTTCCCAATGCATATTAACCATTATTTTATTAGTGACAACTCACCACACAGATTCAAAATGATTGACATTAATAAGCGAAAAGGTCGAGGACATCTCCCATTAAAATGCATTAAACCAATATTTATGAGAGATTATATTATCATCCTTCAACGTTCATTTTAAATACTATCAGGAGAAAAGGAACGTTCTCATCACCTTATGGTTTCATATCGACAACATTTCTGTGGAGATATGTTGAATATTTTTGGGCACGAGGACCAGATGTTTCATTGGTCCAGAGCTTATAACTACTACTCATCCCCTTCTACCCAGAAGGAAGTTATCTGGATGTCTGGAATTGGGCGAGTAGGTTGTGTCCCTGAATTTTTTGACTGTAAGGAGTTGGTCACTTGGTGCGCCAAAAATTATATTTTGAACCAACGGATTATCCAATTGCGGGACCATTCTTGAGTCTCCCTATCACCTCAAGTATTTTGAAAGATGTTAATACTTCCGAAGACAACACTTACTTTCAAGGGAGAGGATTGTAGGGAGTTCTTAAAGAAGCATGATAATGGATTGGACATCTTACCAGAGTTCTTAGAGGACCCAACGATAGTCCCCGAGGACATGACCATATTATAGGTTAGTGCATTAAAAAACCCTTTCTGGGAAATTGCATGGCTTTTCACGAGGATAACGGGACAAGAAAGTACAACCAACATCTCTCAGATGATTATGTATATTTTATATTTTACGGTGAAGGAACAAGCCATGTTCGATTGGGGCAAGTTGATTTCCATTGAAATGTCTTCCCAATTATTGTAATACAAAAGGAAGAAGAATTTTTTTATGTCAGTATTTAATTTTTGTGATAGCGCATTCTTGTCCATTCCCCAGATTATCTCTGTATAAGAAGGTAAACTACGAATTTGACCCAGTAACCTTTTGGTACTAGACATTATGGAGACACAAGGCCTCCCAATTTTTTTATGAAGTCTTTAATGATTTTGTCTCAGTTTTTAAAGGGTTGATATTTGGAAAGAATTTTCCCTGAATGTCTGACCAGGCGAGCAAGTTCCTGAATAGGAAGGGAACACTAGAACAAATGGAAAACTATAATGTTATAAGGATTTTTGGATCCAAATAAAATCCTTCCTTCCTTCCATGTCACATATCTGATACAATGTTTCTTGCTGAGATATCAAGGCAATACACCTACTGGCACTACTACATATGGGTGGATTATTCCACGAATGTTTTCCACATTTCCATTATTTTCATGTTTTTTTTTTTAAATAGGGCGGGATTTTCGTCGAAATTTCCACGAAAGTTCAACGATATAGCCACGAATAGGTTTTTTAACTTGGTCAGGATTTTCTTCACAATTGCCATGAACGCTCGTCGTTATTGCCGCAAAAGTTCATCGCTATTGCCATGATAATTTTGCCTATCTCAAAAAGCATCTGCTAATGGCTAGTTGACTAGTTGATCTATATATACCTGACTTTAAGAGACTTTGCGACACAATTTCTATAGTTGCGACACTGTTCGTGGATTTTGTTTGGGATGTTTATTTTTTCCGTCACCCACCGGTTGAACAAATCAAATTCTCAATCTACATAGCTTGGGTTTTGAACTTGCAAGGTTAGTATGTCTTTTTTATTGATGTACTCATTTAACTTGTAAATTTTTGTTCAAATGTCGAAATTTCATGTAGCTTGTTTTTTCCTTGATAATAATATGTGTAGTACCATATTTCATGTCTTTGGTTTTTGGATCTAGTTAGTATATTCTATGGAAATTCATGTGAAATGTCAAAGAAAAATATTTTCTGAAGAATTATTGTAAGTTGTCTACAAAACAACTTAGAGGCTAGTGTATGGTGTCGAGTGATTCAAGTTTGAGAAATTGTGACCACTTTCGTTAAATGGTGTGTAATTATTTCCCATGGTGATTCAGTACACACTACTCTAAAGTACAAATTGAAGCATATCGATCTTAATAATTAATCGATAATAATAAAAAAACATGTCAAAATGTCTTAGAAGAAATAATTGTGAGGATTGTAGGTCACTTTAAATAAACATATCATAATCGAAAGGAGTAGCTAAAATATCATGAAGGAGTAGCTAAAATATAAAAAATTGACAACTTACTGTTTGGTATGGTGTAGGTAAGACAATTACTTGTCAGGACAAGGATTTGTCACTATAAACGAAAATGATAGGAAGCTTGCTCAGTTAAGAGAGACATTAGAGGCGAGGGGCGATGGAAAATGTTATTTCCCTTGCTATGATTGCAGAGGCTTGCAAATAAAACGATTTTTAATAACAACAATTGAAATACATTGTAGGGAGAAGGGCTACACCAAAGGGGGTTATGAATATCATCCCTTGGTAAGAGGATTCAATATTTAATGTATTCTTTGTAATAATCATCATGTCATGAATTTTAGTAATATTTATTATCAAGATTTTTATATTTTCTATACATACTAACTTTTCTACGTTGTTTTTAAATATATAGACAATGCCCCCAAAATGTCGACCTCCGGAGAGTTATTTGCGAAGTACTAGCAGAAATACTCCTTTACAGGGTGATGAACTTTGAGATCATAATATTAAAGCTGCTGATTAAGTTATTAATGATGATATGGATGGAGATAACGTTAGTGATTCAAATCAGGAAGATGAGATACACAGATTGATCCAAGACACATTTTCTCCAATGGATGAGGACAACCAGGATGATAGTCATGATGTTGATCCTCTACTTGAGAAGTCACGTCAACCTCTTTATGAAGGCTCAACAACAAATATTTTATCTGCTATATTGTTGTTGGTGAACCTGAAGGTTTTGAATGGTTTATCAAACATATGCCTCACACAGATACTAAGGTATTTAATTGTTAATTATTTATGCTTGCATGTTCACAAATACTTAAAAGGTTCAATTTTTTCCTATATTGCTATTTTTTTCTAATTCGTAAATTAGTATATTGGATGTGATATTGATGATTAATATTGTTTACATTGACTTATTGTTTAGAATTTTGTAGATTTTTAGGTGAATTTCTATTATCGACGTCAAATATTTTTCCACGCACATATCGAGAAATATCTGTGATTATGAAAGAAATTGGAATGGACTATTAGGCTATTGATGCATGTCCTAATGATCATATCATATATTATGTACAATATGCATTAGAAAATGAATTCCCACAATGTCAAATAAGTAGATATCGAACCGATAAAGTGTCAAAGAAGGTTCCTCGCAAAGTTCTTCATTATATTTCGATAATTCCACGTTTCCAACAGTTGTTCAGGTGCCAAAGTATAGCACAATTTATGGATTTCCATGCAAAGAACAAAAGTCGAGACGATGTTCTTCGAATGCCTGCAGATGGTTCTGCATTGAATTACATCGAAGAAAAGTGGCCAATTTTTAAAGAAGAACCTCGTAATGTTAGAATTTCGTTGGTAGCTGATGGTGTCAATCCATTTGGAGAGCTTCATTCTACGTACTAAGTGTGGCATGTTTTTGTTATAAACAATAACCTTCCTCCTTGGATGTCGATCAAGGGAGAGCACACAATGTTGTCAATGATTGTTTGAGGTATTTCATTATCTTTTATTTGATTTAAAGTATGACAAAATATTTCATTTCTTTGTTTCATGCATGGTAATTATTTCTTTTATATATAACGACATCTAGACGCGTATAATTAAGCATGCAATATGTTGAACCAATTAGGTAGGTACCAGGTTAAAGATATGAACGTATATATTGAACCTCTTATCAATGAGTTTTTGAAGTTATGGACTGACGTCAGTATGTATGACATATCTAGACCAATAGGGAAAAAACGATTTCAATTCCATGGAATACTATCATGGACAATTCATGATGCTCTCGGGTTAACACATTTTTCTGGTATATTGTTACTTTATTTTGTGATTTAATATTATATATATTTATTGAAAATATCATGCATTATTTTAAATTATAACTCTAATTTGACACTACATTAATTCATATATATTGTAGGTCTTCAAACAAAGGGTAAATTTGCATGCCCAGTTTGTGGTCCGAGAATAAAATCTCGTCGTTCAAGGAGTTTAGGAAAGGAACTACAAACAAAGAAAAATTCAATGGTAAAGAAGAAAATGGGAAAAAATCCACGAAGAATGACACCTTGCCTATGGAAGTTGGATTATATTAGAGATCATCAAGGTACGCAAATTATTTATGTATGACATATTATATAAATCTTTGGTTAATTTCATTAGTATTAATTTCATTTTGTCCCATTAATTAGTGTTAATTTCAATTTATTGATGTTTCATGAATGTCGTTAAGGCACAAATGGGCTTCCACAAGGAATGAAAAGTTACCCGATGCAATTCAATAGATTTCCATACTACGAGCACCTAAAAATAGTTCATCTATTTGATACAATGCATATCGGGAAGAACATAACATAATTGTTATAGCGAATATTAGATGGAAGGACTAACAAAGAGAGAATTGGAAAGATTTTTTGTGACATCCAAGAAGCTAATCACGCATTGAAAAGTGTTATTATTAATTCTAATGGCGATGGTCGTGAACATAATACTAGTCTTCCTTGGTTATTTACGGAGCAACAAAGCAATATTGTAAAAGAGGTCATTCGAAAAATTAGGTTTCCGACGGGGTTTTCGTCGAACATACAAAATATCTTAACGGAAAAAGGTGATTTTGGGGGGGTTAAAACACATGAATGGCATACATTCATTAAGGTAATTAGTAGGTTATAATATATTTCCTTATTGGTATGCATTTTTTGGAAACAAATAATAATTATTTGTTTTTTGTTACAGTATGTTCTACCTTTATCTCTCCCAGACGACTTTGACAACAACGTAAAACAATTAGTCCTGATGATGAATCCCGATTCGGATTCAAAACGTCGATGACAAAAATGACACCAACTGTGGATTATCCGGCAATTAATCTCGAAACGTAAAACAAATTATTTATGTACTTGGAAAATACATGAGGTAAGTATTGTTTTATAAGGAAAATGTACTTCTTATGTGATTTGTAGTTGAACTTATTGACATATTGTGTATTATCTACAAATTTATGTATGCCTTGATATTATTTTATTGCATCGACATTTGTAGGTGGCTATCATCAAAAGAAATCCATAAAGAAGATACAAGGTATTGGAAGAGAGAAATTCCCCGACTAATGTGTCAAATGCAACAATACCTACCTCCAACATTTTTCAATGCACAAGAACACTACCTGATACACCAAGTTGAGGAGATTGAATTATGTGGACCAGTACACACAAGGTCGATGTGGATGGTGGAGAGGCAGTTGAAGTCACTGAAGGATTTTGTTAGACAAATAACACGTTCGGAGGGTTCTATGGTTGAGGGATATATGGTATATCAATGCATGGTGTATATTAGTCAATATCTACCTAAATTAGCAGAAAATATGAATGTGCCTCGCATTTGGCATCTTGACTCCATCAACAAATTTGAAGTGGAGGTCCTATTGGGGAAAGGTAACATGAGGACTGCGAAAGGTAATTATTAGATGCTGATGTAGATTTAATATATTATACACATTTATTAAATTACTCCTTTATTAACAATAGCTAATTAATAATATTAAATTGTTATGCTATCATATAGTTTCTCGAGAGTGGAATGCTTTACATTTATACATTGCAAACAACCTTGATTGGATGGAGAATTGGATAGAATATACTGAACAATACTTCGGTAGGTTATCATGGGAAGGGGTGAGTAAGATGATTAAAACAACGCATCGTCATCAAAATCAATTTACCGATCTTACATCAAGGGAAGTTGATTTATCCTTTGGTTTAAAAGATAAACATGCAAGTAAAATTTTTTACCCACATTTTCCTAGTTTTTTTCCCAATTTTTCAATGTATTTGGTTTGTTTAATTTTTGAAATATATATTTACTAACTCCTATATGAGGTTTATTAATTGGCAATGTATTTTTTACTTGTTTTCCATGTTGCAGTTGAAACATCACAAGGCTATGTGGTGTAATGGTCGTAAATTTCGTATCAAAATGTTGGATGATAAGATGAAAACCTCGGATTGTGGGATAAATGCAGTGTTTAAGGTCACCAACATTTCCTCTAGAAGTGACAAAAATCTGGAAGATACTAAGAATAGGTACTATGGGCATTTGGAGGATATAATTGAGTGTGATTTTAATTCCTTTAAAATAGTTTTGTTTGAGGTTAAATGGTACAGGCTACGGATGCATGAACATGATCCTGAAAGAGATGTTATTGAGCATGATAATGGATTTACCATGGTTAATACAAGGGAATTTGAACTGGGTACATAGCCTTATGTTCTTCCAAGTCAATGTGAGCAAGTATTTTACTCAGAGGTACCTGGTAAAGCAGGTTGGTCATACGTTGTTAGATATGATCCAAGAGGAAGACCAATAAATATAATCATGTAGCCGAGGATGAAGATAATCATGTAGTTGATGTGTCCGACGAATAAGTTGAAGAAGTTGATCATCCAAATGTAGGAGATGACGGTCTCATTGACGATATCAATAACTATATTAGCGAAAATGACGTTGATGATGATGTTGATATGAATGAGTCTTTCACCAATATCGATTCTAAACCAGATCCTGATACAGATGTTGAGCTGGATGAAGAAGAAGATGATTGATATTTAATTGTTGAAAAGAAGAGGTATGTGTTTATATCTTTTATATGATCTTTATATGTTTTTATTTTGTATAATATAGTATATGATGCATGTTCTTTAGAATTTAAAATTAGGTAATATGGAGAAATTGAGAGTGATATGAAGGGGGCATAATTAGAGCTTCCACCTTCATGTGGCTGCCCCTGTTTAGTAGAGAATGAACTATTCTCGAAACCAAGAGGATCTCTGCGCTACTGTGCCTAATCATACCAACAATGTAGGTATGTCCATCATCAATTCATCAGGTAAACCATAAACCCTAATTTAGTGGAGTCATCGATTTGTTCCCAGTCAATGGATGTGTTGTTGTTGACATGGAATGGGACAACACAAGTACCTTCTTAATTTTTCTCCTTCACTTGATGTGGGCCTGTTCATTCCTAGCCTTGAATTGAAAGTTGCCCCTAGTCTTAGTCATCACCCATTATGACACTTGTCACCCAAAGATCATTAGATCACAAGGTTAGAGGCATATGGGAATTGGGATCATGAGGATTTATAACCCTACAGTAACAAGAGACATTAATTGAACTTTGACTAGATTGAAAGGTGCGTGCAATTGAAAATACTAACAAACCAAAACTAAAAGGGATCAATACACAGATTGTCAATGAGAGGTGATCTGGCCATGGTGTGTAGGAAGAGGCCTAGCACCTTCAAAATTAGCATTCTCCAAATATCTTATACAAATTTTACAAGGAAATTGCACTAGGACTAGACACGGGCAACAATGACCTATGAATGGGGCCAACGCTGAAATTATTTCAAACTGTTTCTGTATGCATTGAAATTTGACATGGATAGACTATTCACATGCCTTAATGATATGGGAGGGTTTCTGGACTCAAATTTGACTCACACACACACTTTCTACCATCATCAATTCATCATGTAAACCATAAACCCTAATTTAATGGAGTCATTGATTTGTTGAGTTTTAGTGTTCCTAGTGAATGGATGCGTTGTTGTTGACATGGAATGGGACAACACATGTACACATTCTTAATTTTATTTATTCACTTGATGTGGGCCTGGTCATTCCTAGCCTTGAATTGAAATTTTCCCCTAGTCTTAGTCATCACCCTTCAATGTGAAGTAACCCCTAATCTAATTAACTACCACACAATCAAGTGAATAACAATTAAGCGAATAAAAATTACCCTATTGCAGTGACATGCAAAAGTAAAAGAGGGGAAAAAGATAAATTATACATGCACTTACCATCTTAAAGGCGCCATGTTGTTGAAGATAAAGTAGTGTTGATGATCATTTACAATGTTGTTTTTGGGAAATACTCATTAGAATCATCTTCATCATTAGTAGAAGGATGATTATGATGATTTCATTGATAAAAATAATATTGACATTCTGAGTGATGTGGCGCATAATGTGCATTCAATTTTTTTTACATCACAATTACAATAAGATAAGCATATAATGGAAACTAATGTTAAAATATATGGAAGAAGTTTTTTACATGTAAACATTATTTGTGAATTTTTTTTTTTACCAAAACAAATTATTTTCTTCATTGCTACCATCATCACCCTTTCCATCAACATATTCCCCATTATAATTAGATTCATTGTTTCCTTCAATTTTATCTTTATCATTATGTAAATCGCCATTAATGAATCCTTAATGGATCCAATGTTGAAACTTAGAGTAGTAGAATGATATTATCTTTAGTGAAGATTTGATATAGATGCAATGCATCACCTCCTTTCACCATTATCTACACAAAATGGGATTTCATTAAACATTATATCATTCAACACTAAATAGACCTTATAAAAAAAGAAAAAACCATTTCTCACCCATCTTACTTATGGAAGAAACAAATATTTGATGGATTATTTAGTGAACACAAACCTCTCTTAATAGATCCCTAGATTTTTTAATGACATTTGTGAAGATTTACAAGGCAACATGAACCCAAGCGTTACCAAAAAATGGCAAGAATGTTTGCAAGGAATCTAAGTCAACGATTTATCATTTTATGTACCATGCCTTTATTAAACTTGAAATGAAAATCTATGTGGATTTCTCATTATTCCAAAAACAAACTTTTTGAGAGTAAAGTTGGGAGCCCGCCCATTGCTGCACGCGACCATTGCTGCACACAACCATAGTTGGGAGCCCACCCATTGTTGCACGCTACCATAGTTGGGAGTCATGATGTGTTAGGAGGAGCCCGTCCATTGCTGTCATCGATTTGGAGATCACTGTGCACGTGACCAAGGGGAGCATGCGACCAAGGAGATCACTGTGTAGAAAGGAGGCACACAGAGGGCACACTGTGCAAGGCACATAGAGGGCACACTATGCAAGGAGGAGAGGGCACATGGAGGGCACTGAGTCGAGGGCAAACGAAGGAGATACACTAGGAGGGCACATAGAAGGCACTGAGTTGAGGACACACAGAATGGTGAGTAACTCTATTCCCTTATATTGTTGTGTGTTTGGAGTAGGCTAAAAAGGTATGCAATATTGAGATTCAAACACATGCCCTAAAGCCTTTTTTTTCTTTTCACAACAACCTATTGAGTGCTAGTCGAACATAGACAATCAACTCAAGGATTTGTGAACCTGAATTTACTCATGAAGTTGAGAAGCAAGGGCTTAACTTGTGGCCACATAGTATTTTAATACACTTTGACAACACAAATCATGAACTACCAAGCAAAGAAGGGTAAAAGAAGAGAGTGAGCGACATTTATACAATGGCAACTTCGAATGATCAATACTTCTTTCAAGAGGTTAGGTCATTAAATATATAATGAAATGAGGTCAGGGGAATCAAGGACTAGATCAATTATTCAATGGAGATTCCAAATATAACTTTCATATCTAAGAGGCCATAGCCATTGCAATATACAATATGAACTCCAATATGCGCAAAGACACAAAATGGGTATGAGGCCTGAGATGATATATTGATGGATAACACTATGCATGACACTATGGAAATTAGATACTAAAAAATTCTTCCCCATATCTTCAACCACCATACTACAAAAAAATGAAGCCATAGTACAAAACATACAATAAAACTCAAAAACTTGAAATAGGTATGGCTTTTGGAACATTGGGAATGAAATATTCACGAATAATGCATCGTGCACGAGGCTGAAGGCCTTTTTTTTCCTAAGGGGAATTAAACCATTGAGTTACAAGATCACAACAATAACATAAATGAACTACTCATCACAAAAACACAATCCAACTGGGTTTGTGCAAATGGTAAAGAGAGAAATGCATGGGATAAAAGAGATTGAAGCTCAAAACTCTATAAACACAACAACCCTGTCACTTATGCAACTATGCAACTATATGAAATTTATGCAACTATGCAACTATATTGCAACAATGCAACTTATGAAACAATGCAACTTATGCAACTATGCAACTATATGCAACTATATGACAATTTCGTATGCAACTATATGCAACTATGCAACTATATGCAACTTTATGCAACTTATCCAACTATATGCAAAAATGCAACTTATGCAACTATATGCAAATATATGCAACTGCAACTATATTGCAACAATTTTGTATGCAACTATATGCAAATATGCAATTATATGCAACTATATGCAACAATGCAACTTATCATGTTTTTTAGTGACAATATGCAACTATATGCAACAATGCAACTTATCATGTTTTTTAGTGACAATATGCAACTATATGCAACAATGAAACTTATGAAACTATATGCAACTATATGCAACTATATGCAACTATATGCAACAATGCAACTTATGCAACTATATGCAACTGTGTTGGTACCACAAATGTATATTGGCAAGATAACTTATCTTCTTGTTTTAACAAGTGTAGGTACCACCAAATAGGTATCTGTCGGATATATCTTCCTTGAGTGATGATCAAAGTATACTAAGAGAGGTTGAAAGTGAGACATGTACTAGATATACCAATTCTAGATCAACTAGATATGAAAAGGTAAGGAAAAGATTTCGTATACGAATGCAATTTTTTATTGCCAACGGAGGGTCATGTAATTATGATGCTGAGAGCATAGGTGACATTGAGTTTCCCTTGGGGTATAAACATATAGTGCAATGATGGGCACCTAAGGAGCTACCTGAAGTGGACACATATTTCTTCATCAATGGGAGGATGTATCGCATTGCTCCTTCGTCCTTACATGGATTGGGGTTATTTTCCATGGATGGCATAAAGGTCGGCTATGGCACTGTAACTTAATTGATGGAGTATGTCGGACCATTATACAAATACAATCACTGGTTGATGTTGGTCCGATATACGCGAAGTATGCGGAGATACGGAGTTGCCGCAAATTATATACAACTAGTAGATAACAATCAAAATAAAGGGGCAACTATGTATATTGATGGAAGACCAAAAACTACTGGAAACATTGTGGGATTTATAAATAGTACACGACCGGTGGAAACAACTAAGAAACCGAATTGCATATTTTAGGGACACGAAGGAAATCATATATTTGTATATGCAACAAAAACAATAGTTCTAGGTGAAGAGTTGTTGATCGATTACAACTTAAATCGAATAGATGGAGGGGGTGCGACTATGGGGGTAAATATCTTACATACCATTCAAATCAACCTTTGATCAATCATTGTTACAATTTATCACTGCAATATTTCAATTTTTTACTGCATATATTTAATTTTTCATTATTTATTTTATGATATTACTGCAATATTTCATTTTTTTAATGTTACAATTACTTTCATAACTCTTGTTGATTAATTTATTGTGTCAACATCTATCTAGGGTGACCATGAGATATCACAGGCTACATCTGTCCAGGGTGACCGTGGAAAGGCATCCACTGTGCCTCAACAGGTAAATGTTAAATACAGTAACAACTTATGACTACAACAACTAAATTTAAGAAATATTATTATTTTTTTTTGATATTAATGCAATATTTCATTTTTTTAATGTTACAGGTGAATTTCATAACTTTTGTTGATTGATTTATTGTGTCAACTTCTGTCCAGGGTGACCGTGGAAGAAAATCACCCACTACATCTGCCCAAGGTGACCGTGGAAAGGCACCCGCTATGCCTCAGTAGGTAAATGTTAAATACAGTAACAACTTATGACTACAACAACTAAATTTCTGAAATTTCATTATTTTTTGTGATATTACTGCAATATTTCATTTTTTAATGTTACAGTTGAATTTCATAACTTTTGTTGATTGATTTATTGTGTCAACATCTGTCCAAGGTGACCGTGGCAGAAAATCACCCGCTACGTCTATCCAGGGTGACCGTGGAAAGGCACCCGCTGTGCCTCACCAGGTAAATGTTAAATACAGTGACAACTTATGACTACAACAACTAAATTTCTGAAATTTCATTATTTTGTTTTTTTCTGATATTACTCCAATATTTCATTTTTTAAATGTTACAAGTGAATTTCATAATTTTTGTTGATTGATTTATTGTGTCAACTTCTATCCAGGGTGACCATGTCTGAAAATCACCCGCTACATCTGTCCAAGGTGACCGTGGAAAGACACCCGCTATGCCTCAACAAGTAAATGTTAAATATAGTAATAACTTATGACTACAATAACTAAATTTCTCAAATGTTAAAGTTCATCTCATTAATTTTATTCATCAATGTATTGTGGCATGGTCAATGTGGGAAGGCTCCCACTGAGGATATTGATGAGGATGGAATATTTTATTCCACTGACCTAATGAAAATTGTAACGAAGGCCTTGAACAAGGCTAACATATAATATCTAGGTTTTCTTAGCAAAATACCCCTGACATAAGAGGACAGGGCAAGAATTGTAGAGCTACAAAATACAATAACTAATTTTGGGGTAAGTGGCATCTTCACATATGTTTATCAGCTATGACAATTTCATATCTGTTTTTTTGTTTTCTATTCTCTATATGATCTGATAAAGTAAATTTTTCTGTTTGTAGGAGTTTTTAAACCCCGTGCGTCGGGAACATGCGGATCCTGCAACTGCTATAGGTAGCAGTGATGGTCCAATGCAAAAAAAATGTCGACATAGCAAAGTGCAAGTGAGGCTTTTTGATCCTCCTGAGGTTCCCCTTGAATCCATTGATGATCACAATGATTTTGACCAGCATGACATGCCAGTGTATGATGAGCCGGAGCCTGGGACTCCACATGACTCAAGAGAGGAACATATTGTAGATGGAGAGGAAACTATTCTGCATGGAGCAGAACAAATTAAAAGCACCAGATCAAAAGATGTCACCTTTTTGGTGGATGACGCATGTGTTCCGATCAATATTTAGAAGATTGCACGTAATTGTTAATTATTTGATTCATTTTTTTTCATGAAATTGAAATGGACATTTGTTGAGATTATTATAAATTAATGGATAACACGTTTCTGCAGGAAACAATGTTTTCTATAGAAACTTAAATGACAAATCATTGGAGCTGTTTGGCCCCACCATTCGGACACGATAGAATGACCAAGATAGAAACAAGAAAGATGATTTAATAGACCACATGGTATACTTGTTCAATAACACTTTCAACAAGAAAGTGGTTACAAAGTTAGCCGACGAGAATTTAAAATATACCAGGGCCCATTATAGGGAGAAATTGCAATTAGACCTCAAGCATGAGCACCCTCCCATGGTTCCGGAGAAAGAGTGGAAGGCCCTGATAGAGGATGCAAAGGAGAACTTGTTTAAAAAACAAGGAAGACATCCAAGAGCTAGTCAAGAAAGGTACAACACATGTCATATTATCAGTGAAATATGATCATTTATGTTTTTCTTTCTTGTTTTAAGTAACAATTCCGATATCTGTTTTTTTTCAAAAATTCCATATGTAGGCTACCAGACACCTCCAAAGAAACCAAGGCCAGAGTGGAAAAATATGGGCAGCATAAACTAGGCCAGGGTGGCTATGGAAAACTAAAAGCTCGAATTGTAAGATTTAAATGAGTAACTGTGGTTAATATTTATTTAACAGTAGTGAACAAATATATGTTTTTGTTATTGGTATTTTTAATGGTGTTATGCATTGCAGTTAAATATGTTCGACACTGCTGCCACCAAGGAGGACCTAAAGCTTTGTTACAAGCACGGTTTTAAAAGTGTGATTGAATATAGAAAAATCTTGGGCCAGACTCCTACCTCCCCAACCACGTAGGTAAACAAAATGAATAAGGAAACCACAGTAGCATGCTTCTAAAATCTATTCATGTTTTATTATATCACCCTTAACTAAGTATTTATGTTTTTTTTCAAGCAACAGTGCTACTGCAACAGTGAATCTAGTAGTATTTAGTAGACACCACGTCATACAAGGGTGCACAATTCCAATGATAGTGGGGAGCACAGTACCCATTCCAGTATGTATGCTTCAGAATTAGAAATATTTACTGTGATTGTAGATATTTATTTCCTGACTTATACTTATATATTATCTTCTCAAAATTGAAGAGCATGTAGCTCAGGAGGGTGAACTGCGAGAGGAACCAAGTGGACA
>ML782716.1:286663-309145 GCA_009831015.1 Picea engelmannii
GGTCAACACAAACCTTATGTCTAGTAGGTTCCTAGTCCTACTATATCTTCTCGTGAGTCCAAAGTTCATAATGAAATTCCCACAATCATTCAAGGATATATACCAAAGTGATATCCAATGTTTATACCCTCTATTCAAACATGCTGTGTTAAGTTATGTGTTCCATAAACTTGGTGGCATTAGTTGTGCCACTAAACACTAGTGGATCTTTAATCTCTACATGAATCCACTTAATAGAATTTGGTAGTGTGCATATTTGTGTCAATTAATTCTCATACTCCCTAGGTGGCCCAAAAGTAATGGACACTTTGAAATAAATTACATAGGATAATACTATTTCTCCAACTCAACTTTCCACTAGCAGTTGGATTAATGTAGTCTTCCAACTATCCTATGGTGAGATTAATGTAGTCTTCCAACTCTCCTAGTCATCCAATACTTCTTCTATCTATTTAACAAATGTATTTCCCTACATTAGATCCAATGGATATAYCATYCAATAASCCTTCTTAACAAATGACATCATTATCAAATTCCCAATCAATCCATTACAATACTAGGTATGGATATTTGTCATCTACTATGTCAATGAACTCAAAGTAAGCATAAACATTCACACAATCGAGATAAAATTCCATCTCGCCAATTTGAAAATGGGCAAAATTTGTGATTGGTTCACCAACTACCACTAGATCGACAAGTGGACCCAATTTGGTACTCCGGTGCCGTTACTTCAAAATCGTCACTGTACAAGATGTCATTACTGCAGCTGCCACTACTCCTGTTGCCGCTAATTCGGTGTCATTACTTCAAAATAGTCATTGTACGAGATTCCGTTACTACAGCTGCCGCTACTCCAGTTGTCGCTACTCCAGGTGGCATTACTTCAAAATCGTTGCTGTATGAGATGTCGTTACTGCAGCTGCTGTTGCTCTTGTTGCCACTACTCCGGTTACCGCTACTCCGGGTGCTGTTACTTCAAAATTGCCGCTATACAAGATGTTTTTACTGCTATTTCCGCTACTCCAGTTGCCTCTACTCCAGTCGTTGCTACTCTGGGTGTCATTACATTAAAATCATTGCTGTACAAGATGCCGTTACTCCGAGGTGTTGCCACTCTAGTTGCCGCTACTCTAGTCGCCACTACTCTCTGGTTGTCACTACTCCTACCTATACTACTGTGGTTGCAGTTACTCGTCTACACTCCCGCTAACATGGATATTGATATTTCAGCTGCCACCACTTCCAATGCCACCGCTCGAATGGATGTTGTCATATTATGCAACTGCAGATGACGCTATTCCTGCAATGATGCTTCTCCATAACAGGTGAGTCACCAGGTACGTCCTCAACCAACTTTAATAGATTTGGGTAATATTACACATGGCATAGGCATTCGTGCCCGAGGACGGTCTTAACTTTAAGTTTGGGGGAGACTTTATGTCTTTTCCCAAAGAGTCATCATTACCCTCTTTAATCACATGATTTCACAATCATTACTTAAAAATTTCCGATGTCGTTGTACGCATAGGGATTGGATACACCCTCCAAAACATTAATCATCTGCCAAGATATTAAATTTGCTATCATATCGTCATCATTACTTACTTGCCACATCATTTATTTATTTATTATTATTTTTTAAAATCCACGACTCTTTCCACAACACATTTTCCGCAAAACTGTTTTGCCTACTGTTTCTCCTGAACTGGTCACCAGTACTCCTCGAGTAGGCACAGTCGACGGAACAAAATGGGTGGTGAAGAAGTAAGGTATGAGCCAACAAATACTACACAGGTCTATCAAAATCTGGAAGTCTGGCAAATTTTGCAGAATGCAGGTTGTGACGTGTATTTCGAGAGGTTATAGGGATTCGATGCAGACATTACAGTAGAATTCACCCAAAATTTGGATGGCCAGTCCTTCACGGTCCGCGGATTAAAAATCAGAGTCACTGAGGAAACCATTTCAACAACTAGTGGGTTTCCAATATCTGGTCAAGGATGGTTTGTCCGGAAAACACCATTCTCGAAATTTCCATAGTTGTTTCTACGTGAAGGCGAATAAGTAAAGCCGAAAGGGAAAGAATACAAATGAACTTCTCTACCACCTACATGGGCCGAGGTAGCACTGCTATTCATAAGGTACATGACAAGTGAAGGCCTCCCATCTACCATTTACAAATATCATCTCAAATTTCTCACATCTCTGTGTTTCCAACAACGCCTAAACATGCCCTATTTTATGTGGAATAGCGTTCATCGAATGGTGTGAGCAGCCTAGTGCTTGCGCCAACCACTCAAAACCCTCACAAATCATGGCCCTGTTAAGCTACTAGTCATGCATGCACTAGAGAAAATCCCTATGAGTTGGTCGCAGTTCATAAGACTCTCGGAAGAGGAATTGGAAAAACTTATCCTAGAAGTAGCAGAAACCCTAGAAGAGAGAGATGGGCTGAGAAGGTTTACAGAGGTTTCTGAAACTATTGCAGAAGGGCAGAGAACAGGTGCTAATACACAGGAATCAGCCTCAGATGAAGATGAAGAAGCAGGGAAACAATCAGTGGAAGTTAGAGAATTTGGGGGAATGAGGTAGGTCATTAACCGGGATTCAGAAGAAGAGGAAGCAGAGGGTTCTATTCCTCCAAACCCTTTTCCTGAACAAGAAAGATATGTTTCTACTCCATCAATAGATGAAAAAGAAAGAGATGTTGCTACTCCCTCAGCAGATGAACAAGAAATATATGTTGCTACCCCCTCAACAGATGAACAAGAAAGAGACACTGCTATTTTTCCCATAGATGATCACGAGATGGATGCTGATATCCCTTCATTTGATGAGTAGGAGAGGAATGTTGCTACTCCTCCAATCTATGAACAAGAGGTAATTGACGCAATTACACAAGAACCAACACCAAAACTTTCTGAATTTCCTGTCTGTAAATATGGTGCAACTACTCCTCCCATCGGTGAGCAGGTAATGACTGACGTTGTAACACAAGAACCAGCGTCAGAACAAGTTGTTCCTGAAAACCCTATTTTTGAAGACACAACAGCTACTCCTCCAGTTTTTGAGCAAGAAATGACTGACACTGTTACACAAGAACCAATGTCAGAGCATGCTGCTCCCGAAAACCCTGAACCATAGTTGGTTGCTGCTACTCGAGGAGAAGTGTGAGTTAAACAAGAGCCATGCATAGAGGCTACAGGCAATGAAGCTGAGAATGAGGTTCCTCCTAGGGGATGGGCTGAAGAAATTCCTGTCAAATAGGAATTTGTCGAATTTTGTGCAAGGAGAAGAACCCCTATTCAAGACCGTTATAGGACAACCTTTAGAGAAAGTATGCAATTGAGAAGTGAGAATGCCAAGCTAAAGAAGCAGGTGCTCTGCCTGAAGAAATGAGCACAAAGATACAAAATAATTTCCAAGGAAGTAGTGAGGAGAAATGTCAAGGAGACTATTTTGGCAGCTACCCAAACTGTCGATACTCCCACAGTATCAACAACTACTCAAACTACCGATACTCCCAGAGTAGAAGTAGCTACCCAAACTGAATTGTTTTTTCATACAATAGCTACTTAGACTGAGCCTATCTTGCACACCTCTATAGTACTAGAAGCCACTCAGACTGATCCTATTTTGCACACTTCCAGAGTAACAACATCTACTCAAGTTGAGCCAATGATAGATACAATTGAATCTCACGTAGTTTTTTTGAAATCCAAGATACAAAAGTGGAAGAAAATTGTAGCCCATTTTCGGACAGGAGCTATCCCTTCTTCAGTGCACCTAAGGACATTGAAAGACATAAGGGAGTAGGCTACTAGAGTCGTTGGTGAATATGAGGAAAAGTTTGAAGAAGAGAAGAACAACGACGAGAAACAAAAGGAAAATATTACAGAGCTGGAGACACAGATACAGAGGTTAAGAGATGATAAACATGAGATGTATGATATTAAACAATAGGTAGTAATGTGTTGCTCCCCTTCTCTCAGCTATGCAATGTTCCTTCATGAACAATATTTATTTTTCTGTCTGGAATGTATTCACCAGGAGATGGTTTATAATATTAAAGACCCCATGTAGTTTCTTAGGACCTTGAAAAGTTATGACATCCTCACACAACATCTCATGTGTGAACTGTACATGCACAACTACCTGCTAAGAGATGATTAAAAATTCTATCCAGTTCCTTATGTGGGATATGTCCAATTGAGGGTCTTTCTTTCTTACATCATTAACCAGGTGAAGTAGAATAAGGCACTTGATTATTTTGAGGAAAATCAGGTACAAAGACCCCTTCAGGTTAGAATGGAGAACTTTCAAGTTGAACAGATCATCAACAAACATAACTATTTCAGATGAATTCCCAATTGACCATAGAATATGGAAACTACGCAACACTAGTGTGCTGAGATTTGCCTAAAAAAATTGACCTATTGCAAGAAAGAGGCACTTGAAAACTATGACCAGAGATGGGCCTTATCACCACCTGCTGTCAGGGAACGAGAAGCATTTGGGGCTCCCAATTTTCATAAAGCCATGGAAAGAATAACCAGGTATATATCATGTATGAGGTTTTGTGTGGTTCGATGGCCAGGTTTGAGATTTTCATTCCCCATCATCTGGATGCCACTTGATCAGTATCAACCTAATTATGAGGTCCAAAGAGAATGGTGGAAAGATATAATATTGATTGGGGGATATAAGTTTCCAGGGACATATATGGTTGAGGCATATGACATAGCATAACTTCAGGCCCAATATCAAGGTTCCAACCCAGATTTGTGAAAGCGATGGTCTGCATGAGGACGTGCATGTGACTAAAGTTTGGGGGAGATGTTGGCCCATGAAATTGCTTGTTTTCTACCACCTTTTTCTATCCTTATTTACCTCCATTTCTATATTCCTTGAGCTATTGTGTGTAACCATAAGGGTAAGAATGCACCTCTATTATGTCATTGTGTGTATTAGTTCAAAAATGTTAGAGATTGGTTGGGGGTTTACCAAAGAGAATCACTAATCTCTTAAATCTCACAGGAACAGAGAAAACACGGTCTGGCAAGATGATGCGATCAAGGATGCAACACAGTCTGCGGGTTGAAGGTGCAAAAGATGACCTGTTCCATGGTCCAACATTAGGTTCTGTTAATTGGTTAAGCCTTTGTGTATTTTTAGGAAGATATGTTACCCTAATATTGGGATTCTCTGTATCCACGAATTGTATAAAAGGTCGAACATAGATAGAGAAGGGATTAGCCAGTCAGTCAACTAGCTAGGAGTTGTCTTGTATCAAGACTGCAACCTATGTAATCTCATTTTATTTAATGAAAATTGAGTTTCTTATGAGTTTTTGA
Source organism: Picea engelmannii (assembly GCA_009831015.1). Classification (NCBI taxonomy): domain Eukaryota; kingdom Viridiplantae; phylum Streptophyta; class Pinopsida; order Pinales; family Pinaceae; genus Picea; species Picea engelmannii. Next base: position 292,021 of record ML782716.1, read on the forward strand.
GTTTTTGTGGTAGTTAGTTCACCACATCCCTGACTGGGGATTTGGGCCCGCTCTTCTGGTCAGGTGTTGTTGGATTATGATATAGTTTTGTTGTGGTTTTGTGTGGAATCTGTTAGATCTGTGTGTTCTGCTTCATTTACAGTTATCCTGCTTCATTTGAATGTTACAATTATTTATGTTTAAGCACCAATAATCTAGTTTCTATTCTTTATTTTACTGCAATGATTGTTTACTTACATGATCAATATTGAAAGAAGCACAGTCTGCACATACAGTGAACGATAGACTGTAAAACATTCAACCCCCTGGGTTGACAAATTAAATGTATTAGGTGGTAAATCTAGATGATATACCATACCCAACAGTGAGGATATAAGTAATTCCTTTCAATATACCCCACTTCATAATAATTATAAAATCATGGTGGGAGATGATCCCTTGCTTACCTCTTCATAACTTTGCAAATCTAGAAGGTTGCAGGGATCATCGCTTGTTGCATTATAAACGATCAATGACTATCATCACATGTTTTCTCCTATATTCCACGCGAAGACCCTAAAAAAAAGTCCTAAATCCTGAGCAAGAAAATGTATTTTGACTTTCATCTTCTGCTAGATTCCCTTCTGGCATGTAGGGTGGAAATTAAGACTATAACATATACTACTAGCTGTTCTACTTCCCACCAAATTGCATTACTCCAAGTGAAATATTTGCTATCTCCCCTTCATCATGTGTGATTCCTACTCATTTAAAGTGGTATGTGTTACCATTTGTTGGCATTAATGTGAGTACCCCGGCTTCAACAAGTGCAATCATCCTTCATTTAGGGTGGTGTGAGAAACTATCACCTAGAGTAGTGTGATCACCCTTCGTTTGAAAACATTGTGATCACACTAACTTGATTTGGTGTGAACTACCCTTCGAGTTAAACATTTCCCTTTCTCTTCATTTATATGGTATCATGTACCTTCATTTGAATAGGGTGAGTTACCTTTACTTGAATAGGTGTAAGTGTCTTTATTTAAACAAGTGCTCCATTATTGTGATCTACCATTCTTTCAAAGCATTACAACTTTTTTTGTGGGAACAACTTTGATTTCTTTCATTCATATGAGTGTGAGTAACCTTGATTTTTTTGGTAAGGGAATGACTCAACTACAAGGCTACAAGTTCCTCATCCAAAAATATACAAACATAGTTGTTGAAAGGGTGTGAATTTCTTTAACCTCATGCTGTGATTAGCCCTTCACATTAATAGGTTAAATTTGATATTCAAGGTAATTATTGTGACCAGTTTATATTAATATTGATTAATGGTTGTGAGTGCATTGAAGTGGATAAGTAAAGGGTTGGCCCACTCTCACAAGCATAATGATAGATTTAAAAAAAACACATCTCCCATATTGTCCCCCTGGGATACCCCTACCAAATTGTTTTTGACCTCTAGCTCAGAGTCCCAATATCTCAATTAAAACCATTCATTCAAGGGGAATGCATTTTATCTTCCCCTTCATCCCAAGGTGACTTGGGTTTCCCTTTTGGTCCACTAAGAAAGACACCTAATAAGTCCCAAAACCCGCTTTGATAAGCCCTTATCACATAAGAAACCCTTTGAAGGGTCAATCACACATGAAAATATTGAGTATGGGTCAATAACGAATCCCAACATCCAGCTTCTCATGTAGATTTTTTTTTTTTGAACCTACAGGAAGCGTGACAATATCGAAAATAGTTCGTTGCACTTTGCCACAGTTTTGCGTCGCACATATAACATCTGCTTCATAAATGTTTTCTCTGCCAAACATTTTTGTTGTTATTGCCATGATTTTTCATTAAAACTTTCCACACTTTTCCGTCACACGTATGGAATCTACGTCGTAATATGTTGGTAAGTTTTTTACTTTGGCATGGTTTTTCGTCCCTATTGCAACGAATTTTCGTCACTATTGCCATGCTTTATAAGGTAAACCTATCTTGAGGATGATGACACGTGGAGGGATTATTTCGTCGCTGTTTCCACGAATAACTGGTTCGTGGAAATAACGATGAAAAAATTTCCATGAAAAATAGTCTTTGATTTCGTGGAAAGTGCGACGGATATGTGTGGTAATAGAAATGAAAAACCATGGCAAATTTGGTCATATGTAGTAGTGTGGTTGCATTTTTTCCATGAAAATAGAAAAATGAAATTCATGCCCTTGCCTTGGAAAGTTGGGGATTTCATACTTAGAAATATGAACAATATTGACGGTTTCGTGGGCCACTTCCACAAACTCAATTTGAAATATGCTGAAAAAGTAAAAGGGTTCGAACCTAATAGTATTTTTGTAGAACACCCATTGGTTGTCAGTTTCAACAATTCTTTCATTAACACTATCTTGAATGAAGATGAACATAACGCCTTAGGTAGTCTTTCTCGTGACACCAACAACCTGGAGAAAATACTCAACACTAATGAGTCGTACAAGCAGAAACGAAAAGGTCCAAGTGAGAAAAGTGCCTAATCCCTGACTACCACACCCAAGACTACAACATCTTAGAGAAGCACTCCAACGACCTACCCAAGTAAGAAAGTCACACACAATTGTTCAAGCGGAGGAGGAGATAAGAACCCTCCCTCCAGAAAAATTGAAAGTTCTCATAAACTTCCCTTGAGCAAAAAATGAAAAAAAATTGTGCAAGAAGAGGAGGGACCGAGGGGAGAAATGGATATCCACGATCTCTCCCTTGAAGATATGGAACTAGAAATTGACATTGACAAAATTTTCCCCGATGACGACCAACTAGAGATCACTCCTCTCCATAACCCTTAGATGGAAATAATTGGGACCGATAACTTCGACGAAGAAGAGTCTTTTTCATTTCAGAGCATTGTTTTTTACAACGAATCCAAAATATTGGTTATTGAAAAGAGAGATGTAAGGAATAAGAAAGGGAAATCTCGTTCATTGATGAACCTACGGAACATGCACCCTTCCTAGATCTCCCAAATACACCGAGCAACTGGAGATGCTCTAGACAACTTTATTAACGGCCTTGAAGCAAAGAACATCAGGTTAAAGGAGAGAATAAAAGAATTGGAGGGAGCTCTAATGCCCCTTCCACTGTTGGCTAGTCCTTTAACAATGATTGGGCCAACCACACCTGCGAAAAGGTTAAAGGGATCATCAAGCCTTCTCACATCCGCCTGAGGCTATGTGGAAAATAATATGAAGAGAAGAATGTAATTAATAACAGAAGCTTGGGAGATGTCAAAGATGAAAAAGAGCGCATGCTTTTCATGAGTATCTGCAAGAAGATTTGAAGAATGAGCAAGGTTTCTACCTCGATGCAGTTGTACCATTTGGTGTTAAAGTTACTAGTATGACAGAATTGAGAAGAAGAGAGCAGGATCTCCCTTCCCGGATCGAATAAACCAAGTAAACGCATGGTGGAAAGAAAAGGTAAAAAACTTGAATGGTATCGTTCAAGCATATAACTAGGCCATATCTAGAAGAGACAAACAATTCAAGAAGCTAACTGAGATAGATCTAACTGGTAGCACCAATGAATTCCAAGACCCGAAATTGATATTAAAATGATTTTTTTTAACCAAGCAAGCATTTGATGATCAAGTTCAAATCTATAAAGGACTGTCATTTGAAAATTTCTATGGAATTCTTGAATATGGTGAAGATGTTGTAAAAATATGTCTAGTTGATTATTCGATTAAAAACTAAGATATTGAAGAAGCATTGTGCAACCTCTCTATTGATCTAAGGGACTTGGAAAGTGAATTATTCAATATAAAAATATGGCATGAAATCAACGTGGTGCCCATGAGGAGCTACATCGAGGAGTGGTTCAAAAAGGTTTTCGACAAGATTACCAATGAAGGGCAAAGGATGCTTGAGACAGTTCCCATAACCGCCTAGGAAATCCATAAAAGGACATTAGCGAGCAAATGACAAGGCATGGGATACCATCATAGTAAGTTCATACTGATCACATTCTTCTGAATTTGTCAATGTCTTCATCCGGTTACTCTACCTTTTTAAATAGAAAGGTTTAATTGAGGACTAACAATTTTCTCTTTCTTCTTGTCAGGTTTTGTTGTCTTCCATCACCAACTTTCTTCTTTCTACAAGCTTGATTCTTGTACATATTTTCTTTATGGTCTGCGAGAGACCCAATCCCAGTCATTATGGAAAACTCATTTAAATTTCAAAGAATATGTACTGAACTATATATTTTTTTACAAATTCCAAGAGATCTATTTTGGGAAATAATATCAACTGTATATTGTAACCCAAATTATTTGAATATAAAATATTTGAGGTTGTTGTATGGTGTTTTCAATGTTTAAGATTGTTTTTTTGAATTTTGTATATATATTTTAAATTAACTCATTTTCCTGTACAACTATTGATAAATGAATTCAACCTTTTTCTACAAGAATTTAAGACGCTCTTTGATCCATAGTTAAAAATGCACGATAAGATTTTTTTTCCCCTGCCCAGTACTTCCATTTAAATAAAATCTACTCTATTGTAGCATCTGCAGTGTTCGCTCCTTACATTTTACATGGAAGAATAATTTGTGATAGGACATAGTTTTATGGCCACTACCCCTTTAACAAAGTCAACAAATCAGTGGACATATAGAACATGACAACTCAGGTGTTGACGTCATGTTCCTGTTTAATATTGTGCATATATTACAACTTGTTATATTTGAGAATATGCTTGCATATAAAAATGTTAAGTCATATATATTTTTGTCTATTGCTTATGGGTTTGAGAAAAATTTACGAGCTGAAAACACCCTTCAAATTGGAACATGGTTTACATTTGGACCACAAAAAATCTATTAAGATAAATTAATATGAATACTATTGAAATAAATATAAACAAATTCTCTTTAAACTTGAACCTGACTTTGTCGAGCTCCAAGTATAGTACATAGATGAGAAATTTTTTTCCATAATCAATGTCTTTATATCGCTTCATAATTATCAGACTAAATGTTCTTGTCTCCCTTTCTTTTCCCTCCTCTATACTTACCCGTTTTTCCCTTCTCTTCTTCCCCTCTATTATCCCTTTATGGTTCTATACTTAGTTGCATTTCTATGATCGCGGGTTCCTGGGTTGACGGTTTGACAGATCCTCATATTCATCTATATCCTCACATCATGAGCTCGACTGACCACTATCCCTTTTAATACTTAGCCAATTATCTGACTGCGGGATCCTGGGTTCGCTCTATCAAACTCTTATGCCCCGTGTTCCATGATATACATCTTGCACCCAAAACTTCTGTGATCTACAATTCCACCCCTGACTCCTGAAACTCACAAGCTTCACTATACCCGGGTTCACAAAAGTTTCAAACCATTTATCACTCCCTTCCATCCCCGCCACATTCACGCCCTTCCCAATGCACATTCATTATTCTTTTATTAGTGACAACTCGCCGCATAGGTTAAAAAATATTGGCATTAATAAATGAACAATAGATGTTGTTGTGTGAGATACTTACCCCTTTTTCCCTTTTCTTCTTCCCCTCTATTATCCCTTTTTGGTTCTATACTTAGTCACATTTCTATGATCGCGAGTTCCTGGGTTGGCAGACTGACATATCCTCATCTCCATCTATATCCTCACATCACGAGTCCGACCGACCATCGTTCCTTTCCATACTTAGCCAATTTTATGGCCTCGGTTTCCCAAGTTGGCGCTATCGAACTCTCATGCCCTGTGTTCCGTGATATACATCTTGCACCCAAAACTTTCGTGATCTACAATTCCACCCCAGAATCCCCAAACTTGCAAGCTTCACTCTACCCGGGTTCACAAAAGTTTCAAAGAATGTATCACTCCCTTCCATCCCCTCCACCTTCGCGCCCTTCCCAATGCACATTAATTATGGTTTTACTAGTGACAACTCAACATATAGGTTAAAAAAGATTGGCATTAATAAGAGAAAACCTTGAGGACATCTCCCATTAATACACATTAAACCACGATTTACAGGAGTTCGACCGACTGTCGTTCCTTTCCATACTTAGCCAATTTTATGGCCGCGGGTTCCCGGGTTGGCGTTATCAAACTCTCATTCCCCGTGTTTCGTGATATACATCTTGCACCCAAAACTTTCGTGATCTACAATTCCACCCCAGACTCCTCGAACTCACAAGATTCACTCTACCTGGGTTCACAAAAGTTTCAAAGCATTTATCGCTCTCTTCCATCCTCATGACCTTCACGCCCTTCCCAATGCACATTAATTATGATTTTACTACCGACAACTCAACACATAGGTTCAAAAAGATTGGCATTAATAAGTGAAAACCTTGAGGACATCTCCCATTAATATGCATTAAACCACGATTTATGGGAGTCCGATTGACCGTTGTTCCTTTCCATACTTATACAATTTTATGGCCGCGGGTTCCTAGGTTGGCGCTATTGAACTCTCAGTCCACGTGTTTCGTGATATACATATTGCACCCAAAAATTTTGTGATCTACAATTCCACCCCAAACTCCTCGAACTTGCAAGCTTCACTCTACCCAGGTTCACAAAAAGTTTCAAAGCATTTATCGCTCCCTTCCATCCCCGCCACCTTCACGCCCTTCCCAATGCACATTAATTATGCTTTGATTAGTGAAAAATCACCACATACGTTCACAAAGATTGACATTAATAAGCGAAAACCTCGAGGACATCTCCCATTAAAACGCATTAAACCACGATTTATGGGAGATTATGTTATCAGATATCTTCTTCACATGTTACATTTCATATTACTTTATGGGAAGATTCCATTTCATATTAATTACTTTATTCCTACCATGTATTTGTGGGTAGATTCTTTTTCAATAATTGTAAATTAAGATATAAGTTATAGTGTATATGTATTCACTGAAATAATATTCCCGTCTCCCCCCATCTTCCAATAATCATCATTATCAATAGTTATAGGGTGCCAACTATCATCCCCATTTCCAAATCTACTTGGCACAGACTAAGCTGCCACACAACACTTGTTTTATTACAACTCTTTTGAGTTTTTTTTTGGGCCATTAAAAATACTTTCATTACATTTATTGGCTTAAGATTAGAAACATATAATATAATATAATAATTTTAAATTGATACTTGGATATGTTTGTTTTGTTTTAAAATACAATATAAATTTTAGTATAGTTAAATAATATATATAATATGAAAAAGATAATTTTTATAGGTGTTGTTTAATTGTTCTACTAAATGTTTTTTTTTAGGAATTTGGCTATATAAATTTGTACAAAATTATTATTTTTTGTTATTCAAAATCCATTTCAGAAATTGATTGAGCATGCTCAAAAACAAAAACCTTGGGACACTCGGATTATACAAATATAATCACTCAAATCTTTGGATCTAGTGGAATTTCAGGCAAATATCCTCGAAAAAAAAATCACTATTTCCTAAAACTTTTAAACTAGGGTATATTTATATTTAATAATTAAAAATTAAAATTATTTATACTAATATCTTATAAAATAATAAACCAAAATTTTATTATTATTCAACTTAAGAGTGTTGACAAAGGTGCTAGTGGAAGGATATTCATAAATAATTATACAACATAAATAAAGGAGACAATTTGATATAATAATAATAATAATAATAATAATAATAATAATCTAATTTTAAGATCAAGCTAAAAAAAAAAACACCTCTTAAATACTTAAAATGCTCATAAAAACACTATCAAACTTAATTTTAACCCACCCATTAATAAAAAAATCAAACTTACTTATTACATAGAAATTTCTGGTATCTCAACAATAAATTTATATTACTAATAAGCTATTAAACTTAATTTTAACCCACCCATCAATAGAAAAACCAAACTTACTTATTACATAAAGATTTCTGGTATCTCAACCATAAATTTATATTACTAATAACCTATCAAACTTAATTTTAAACCAAACTTACTTGTTACATACAGATTTCTAGTATCTCAACCATAAATTTATATAACTAATAACCTTAGAGTTTCTTAAAGAAAAAATATAATTATCTTTTACATTTATATGATGTCAACAACATTTTATGTAAAAATTGTAAAAATAAATTAATTTTTGTAACAAATGTACTTTCTTTAATGACATAAGTGTGATCAAAATTCTACTATAATTTAACGCTTACGCATGATGGAACAATGTTTATAATGATTTAAAACAATTTTAAATCAACTCATATCTGTGAATGGTAAATTGAAAAATAAACAAATAGTTATTACTCAAACAAATTAACCCAAAAGCTTTGTCGATGCAATTTTATTTCCTGAGGTTTCCATCTTCGTCCGGCCATCATCAATGAATATGTTTTCAAACTAATTTTCAACACAGAATTTTGGTTTTTTGAAGTCAGTAAATTTTCAAATTAACTTTTAACGCGAATGTGAATTAGACGTAACTGTAGAGAAGCCACGTGCAAAGAGAACCAACCATCCAATGACGAAACCATTCCTAAAAATATAATAATTAGCTACAGAGAATTGTAATAATAATTTGAAGGAAAAATGAATGTACATTATACATTCTTATAAATTTTAGGTATCTTGTTGTTAAGGAAGGGAACAATACTTTGGCTTGTCTTACTGTAATTTTATCGTGTTTGCTTGTTACATATTATTTATCATCAAATATACAGAATGGAAAAGCAGTGAGTCAATCATTGATTCAATGTATGGTGTATAATTTTTTTAGTTTTTTTCAATAGAAAATTACTCATGATATTATATATAATTGTGTATACATGGTAAAAAACTTAGTGAGATAATAACAACCTCAACTGTTCTTGGAATTGGAAAAAACTTGTATCCAAACCATCTCGCATGTTGAAGAGAGTAAAAGCATCCCTAATCAAAAACTAATCAACAACTTTCCACTAACAACATTCAAAATTTGTGTAACCAAAAACTGCTATCACCTTTCTCTAAGGATTTTGCAGAACACTAAAAGTAAACATATACACGCTAATATAGATTCAGAAATAGAGCAGGACCTTCATTTCCTTCTACCCATTGATTATAAGTTATTTTCCCTTCTTGCATCTCGATAGCCTTCTTGGATAATATATCTGCCTCCTTATTTTGTTCCTGATAATATATCTGCCTCCTTATTTTGTTCCTTATTTTCTTGGATAATATATCTGCTCTCTAATTCTGTCCTTCCAGTCCACTAAGGAGATTACCTGCAATTTCCCTCTGTAATTCAACTAGTCAATAACTATTTTAGAGTCTCCGAAGACCTGCAGGGCATCAATATTCAACTGAGCTGCCAAGATAAGGGTAGCCCAAACACCTAGTAATTCTGCCCTAGTGTTGGTGTTATCACATGCTATTTTGCATTAATTTTTTCCAAAGCATCTTGTCCTTGTGCTAAATTTCCACTCAGATTTTAAAACTTTTTCACCAATTCCATCAAGCTCCCATCACCTAAATCCTTCACTCGACTGATTATCCAAAATAGTCATGTCCTCCATGAGTAAAAATTTTGGCAAATATCCCAAACCTGTATCTAGGCTTAATGCTTATCTAAATCCCTCAGTTCCATCACTTCATTCATTTTTACCCCTTATTATCACATTCTTGTTGAAAATTACAAATATTCCTTTTATTAAGCTTAAGCACCCTTATCCTATCCACAAAGTCATGTGATAAGCCTCATATGCCCAAAGCCCTTAGAAAATAGAAAAAGGGTTTATTATTATAAATATTTTTATATTAAAATATTTATATTAATATTTGATCCAATATTCAATTTATGGCATCACGTCAAATCATGGGCACAAATCTCAATTTATAATGTGGAAAAGTCAAAGGATGGATGGAGGGTGCACATACATATCGGGAGAAGAATTAGCGCGGAGGTTAATTATGTGAAGGCGGGCAAATATGTAAACCAACGGTTTTTGGTCAGGGAAATGTGTCCTTAGGTGGAGAATATCGAGGGTAAAAGTGGTGTGGAGTAAACCACTCCATACCAATCCCGATATAATAAATGAAACCATTTATCATATGGTTTAGGTGCAACATTTTTCAAGATCCAAAGGTTTTACAGAAGTAAAAGAATAAGATTAAAAGTATTTTACCAAAGATGGTATCCAAGACATGGTTTTCAAAACCATGGGAAACAAACCAGTCAATGGTTTTCATAGTGAAACGGTAAATTGGAAAAAACAATACACAGTAAATGTTTTTCACAGTGAAATGGTAAATTGAGAAAACAAGACATGGTTTGCAAAACCATGGGAAGCAAGCGATAAATGGTTTTAAAAACCACGAGCATGAATTAAATTATGGAAATTTAATTCTACATGATAGAAAAATATTTGGGAATTATTTTTATTCAAATATATTATTCCCAAATATTTAATGAGAATATGGATAAATTGAATTAGATTTGAAAGGGTATAAGTGACATTTCAAAGAGAATGTGGCAGAGGAAGGAGCTGAAGCGTCACAGGAATCGACAGTTGAATCATGAAACATTTTTCGGAAAATTGTCATTTGTAATCATTGTACTCAGTTTTAGAAGCTGAAACATTTTAGTTCAGCTATTGTAATCGATTTCTAACTAAATGAACTCGAATTGTATAAATGCTAGAAGTTCCAAATGTATTAATTTGGGCAGAAGTGCAAGGGAACAGTTCTAGTTGCTCCGAACTCTATTGTAATTTTTTGGAGCTGAATTGAATACATATGCAGAAGCTTTTGAAGTCTCTATGAAAAGATTCTAATGGTGGTGATATGAGTTTTGTTTTATCTCATCATATGTATTTCTTGTTTTCTTTAATTCCATTTACATTGTCTTCTATTTAAATTGGATAGTCAAAGGCCCATAATTCATCTTGTGATGCTCTTGGCCAAAGCAATTTAAACTGTGTGTATTTATTCCTAACTAATTCAGAATTCATTTCAGTAATGCTCTGATGCAGTTATTTGTTTTCTCCTTCTTCTTACACTTTGCTTAAATTCAAATTTACAACTCATATTCATTGCTTCATTTAGCCTTTATCCTCTGGAGAGTTCTACTGGCCAATCATTGTTTTCATTCAATTTCAGAATTTTGACTCCATAGCCTTGAGTGTCCCTCCCCTTCCTTACCAACAAATTTATAAAATCCCCCCAAACAAACTAAATTTGGCCACTGATTGCCAAAGAAACATCAAGTGACATGAGAGAGCCCTCTCTGAGCTGAGAAGGCTAGTGCCCAACTCTAAAGTTGGTTGAAACAATTACCTCTATCGTTTGTCTATCAGTGGGACAAAATTTACAGAGTGCTAACATTCTGGCATCGTTGTCAAGGACAAAATTGAAAAATTTCCCCTAGGAAAGAACAACATGGTTGAGTTCTAAGGTCTGAGAGCAACATACACTTAGGCACATATTGGTTGTATTCCTTCTCTGGCGACTCCACACATCAAAAAATCAGTTTGAAGGTGATTCCATTGGTAGAAGAATCCATAAATTTAAATTTTAACTGGCGACTCCACTCTCAATGCAGAATCTAGCTTCCAAAACATCATTGGTGACTCCATTGCCCGAAGATGAGTTCAATATTTGCAAGGTATGCTCCAATGAACCACTCTCATATTCTTGGCTTTCCAAATCGTATTCCTCACATAGATTGGCAAAAATATTTGCCTAAATTCAAAGATGGGAAAGGAAATGATGTTGCCTTGCACTTGATTAGATTTCACATACACATATGTAAGTTGGGGGTTGAATTTCATGAGGAATGTTTGATGATAATGTTTATGGCTACTCTAGAGGGGAAAACAAGATTATGGTATGAAGGTTTAAAACCAAGCATCTTATACTCTCTTAAAGATTTTCATATAACATTCTTTAAGCATTATGAAGAATCTAATCTTTCATTCTTGGTGTTTGAAGATTGTTGTCAATTTTGTGAACATTTCATTAAGTACCTTGAAAATGTTTTTGGTGATGAAGAGTGTATGAATGATGAAATCATAGAAGCCCTTTATGAATATTCATCCCAACAACAAATAGTAACCCCTCCTTTGGCTGAAGATGAAGTTGATCAAGAAATTGTTGTTAAAAGTCATTTTCCTTCTCCTGAGCTTGATGAAGATATTTAACAAGATACAGTGTTTCAAAGTTGTCTTTCTTCCCCTGTGAATGATGTGGTTGTTCAAACTCTTAGTGGACTAAACATGGATGAGGATTCTGAAACTGCATCTATGGAGACTTCAAGTAGTAAACAAACAAATTACATAGAGTTTCAGGAAAGTAACAAAGCAGTGTATGCCACTTTTCAATCAAAGATATAGAAAGATAATGAAGAGGCAGTTGTTCTATTTGATTCCTTTGAAAATCATGGTTTTGAAAATGCATCCATGGGAAATCTAGACTGTGAAATAGTTCATGATGTTAGCTTTTCACATTTGCAAGAATATTATGAAAAAGAACCTATTCCCCTTTCATTCATTTGAAAGTCAAAATGACAGTCCTCAAGCAAATTTCCAGAAGGTTAATAAAACCAACCCATAATTGTTTGATGAACAAGAGGATAGTCTTGATACACATAATATGGTTGTCATATTTGATGATGTTCAAGGATCTATGAATGTTTTTGTTGATATGAATGAAAGAGTAGACAAACCTATTGCTGCCATTTCATTTGAAAATGTTCTCAGAACAGAAGAAATAGAGCAAGAACAACAAACACTTATGAATAAGGCTTGTCTTTCTATTTTTGTTCATCAAGAATAAATGATTTTTCATGGTTTTCAAGATCATGTGGCCATCCTATTACAGTCATCAGTGAAGGAGGAATTTGCTTCATTCATAAGCTCATATTTTAGATTCAATTTTTGTTTTTAGCTACCATCTTTTACATTTGTCTGCCTGTTTAAGAAAAAATGTGAGAAGAGGAAAATTGGGAAACCAATTGCTTGATTGGCTGCATTGGCACTTTAGCATCACTTGATTGAGTATTCATTTAAAATTTTTTAGGGTAGGTAGGAGTGTGCAAATAAGCTTGCTGGTCAAGCATTTTTTAGTTTGGATTTCCAATAGTGTGTACAATCATATTTTAGCAGTATATTCAATGTTCAGTATCCATTTGAGAGCAACGTGCATAATTTGGTTTTCAACAAACATTGGTGACAGGTCGAAACAAGGTACACACACATGTTTTGGGAGCATCCCAATGGATTAGGCACCGGGTCTACGATTTCTTTTCTACCTCACTGGGAGGATAACATCCCCATTTGGAGTCAATGTTATCACATGCTAATTTGCATTAATTTTTTCCAAATCATCTTGTCCTTGTGCTATCTTTCCACTCATATTTTAAAACTTTTTCACCAGTTTCGTCAAGCTCCCATCACCTAAATCCTTCACTTGACTGATCATCCAAAATAGTCACGTCCTCCATGGGTCAAAAATTTGACAAATATCCCAAACCTATATCTAGCCTTAGTGCTTATCTAAATCCCTCAGTTCCATCACTTCATTCATTTTTACCCCTTATTATCATATTCTCATTGAAAATTACAAATATACCTTTTATTAAGCTTAAGCACCCTTATCCTATCCACAAAGTCATGTGATAAGCCTCATATGCCCAAAGTCCTTAGAAAATAGAAAAAGGGTTTATTATTATAAATATTTTTATATTAAAATATTTATATTAATATTTGATCCAATATTCAATTTATGGCATCACATCAAATCATGGGCACGAATCTCAATTTATAATGTGGAAAAATCAAAGGATGGATGGAGGGTGCACATACATATTGGGCGAAGAATTAGCGCGGAGGTTAATTATGTGAAGGCGGGTCGATATGTAAACCAATGGTTTTTGGTCAGTGAGACGTGTCCTTATGTGGTGAATATTGAGGGGTAAAAGTGGTGTGGATTAAACAACTCCATCCCAACCCAGATATAATAAATGCAACCATTTATCATATGGTTTAGGTGTGGCATTTTTCCATGAGTGCGGTTCAATAATGATTATGGAATTTCAAATAAAAGGAATTCTTTCTCATGGTGAAATTGTTTTACAGAGGTAAAATTAAATTTTACAAATCAAAGAGATTAATGTTTATTTCCATGGAAAATATTAAATGGGAAGGTTCACGTGAAAGGAAGACTTGGATAATTTTTATCCAAAGGTTTTACAGAAGTAAAAGAAGAAGATTAAAATCATTTTACCAAAGATGGTAACCAAGACATGGTTTTCAAAACCATGGGATACAAACTAGTCAATGGTTTTCACAGTGAAACGGTAAATTGGAAAAAACAAGACACAATAAATGTTTTTCACAATGAAATGGTGAATTGGGAAAACAAGACATGGTTTTCAAAACCATTGGAAGCAAGCGATAAATGGTTTTAAAAACCACGGGCATGAATTAAATTATGGAAATTTAATTCTACAAGATAGAAAAATATTTGGGAATTATTTTTATTCAAATATATTATTCCCAAATATTTAATGAGAATATGGATAAATTGAATTAGATTTGAAAGGGTATAAGTGACATTTCAAAGAGAATGTGGCAGAGAAAGGAGAGGAATCGACAATTGGATCATGAAACATTTTTTCTGAAAACTGTCATTTGTAATCATTGTATTCAGTTTTAGAAGCTGAAACGTTTCAGTTCGGCTATTGTAATCGGTTTCTAACTAAAGGAACTTGAATTGTATAAATGCTAGAAGTTCCAAATGTATTAATGTGGGAAGAAGTGCAAGGGCACAGTTCTGGTTGTTCTGAACTCTATTGTAATTTTCTGGAGCTGAATTGAATACATATGTAGAAGCTTTTGAAGTCTCTATGAAAAGATTCTAATGGTGGTAATATGAGTTTTGTTTTCTCTCATCGTATGTATTTCTTGTTTTCTTTAATTCCATTTACACTGTCTTCTATTTAAATTGGATAGTCAAAGGCCCATAATTCATCTTGTGATGCTCTCGGCTGAAGCAATTTAAACTCTGTGTATTTCTTCCTAACTAATTCATAATTCATTTCAGTAATGCTCTGATGCAGTTATTTGTTTTCTCCTTCTTCTTACACTTTGCTTAAATACAAATTTACAATTCAGATTCATTGCCTCATTTAGCCTTTATCCTTTGGAGAGTTCTACTGGACAGTCATTGTTTTCATTCAATTTCAGAATTTTGACTCCATAGCCCCTAGTGTCCCTCCCCTTCCTTGCCAAAAAAATTATAAAAACCCCCAAAACAAACTAAATCTAGCCACTAATTGCCAAAGAAACATCAAGTGACACGAGAGAGCCCTCTCTGAGCTGAGGAGGCTAGTGCCCAACTCTAAAGTTGTTTGAAACAATTACCTCTTTCGTTTGTCTATCAGTCGGACAAAATTTACAGAGTGCTAATAGTTGGTACCTGGGCCACAATTGAAAGTCCATTTGTAAACATTTTTTTCATTGATCCTTATCAAACCCCCTGCCCGCTCTGAAGTCCATTTGAGTGTGCTTCTCCATCAAACCAGTCAACTATAGTCAAATCTTGGAGGGGTATCTGGATAGTTCTGGATATGGCCACTTTATGAGATTCTATAATGCTATCACCTTTCTTAAGTGATTTATATACAACTGAACAGATATAAGGGTTCCCATTTTCAGAAAAAATCTTATTACACTCCAACCATATAGAGTTGTCTAATGGATTCAAATTTTAATGCATTTGTTTCAATGTCAGAGATTCCATATCAATTTTATCATAACCATTTGTGAAAATAATAGATAAATGAGTTGAGTTTTATTAGGTTTCTAGATTTACAGATTTTGTGGAGTAAGTTAAAAAGTGGATAAACTCAACCCTTTTTCATTAAATTTGTTTTTAATTCCATAAAAATTTTGTCGAAAAATATAATTTTATTTGACTCATGGAAACTTTGATGATGAAACTTTGTCTTTAAAGATCTTAGTTAATTTTAAGAAGACTTAAATAGTTGGAATTTCAAAAAATGAATGAATCAAGATAAATTTTTGTCTCCACTAAAAATAAACTAATTGAAAAGGTTGAATTTATTCACTTTTAAACTCACTCTTGCAAACTTCAACTCCAAATTAATTTATAAACAAACACTTTGAGCATTGAACCAATTCAATGCGCCATGGAGTAATCCATATGAAGCTCATTGATGGTATTCCCTCTTAAGCTTCTTGTCAAAGTTCAAAGTTCATAGAAAATACATAGTGAACTACCTAAAGTATGATAGGTTATATGAATCTAACAAAGACATAATCTTGTCAAATGTCAATCTTTAACTTAAGGTAAGTAAGGTTAAGGAGCTCAACTTTCTAAATTTTTTTGTTAGTTGTAAACATAAAGTTTGTAAATAGTAATGTTTTTAAATATATGCCATCCCTGAAACAAAAAACCAATGATATTTTGTTTTATCCAAACACATAGCACTGAGTTCCATTTCCATTTTGAACGATTTCAATAAACAAAAATAGATAATGATATAATCTTTTTTCTGATTTTTGCATTAGAGAAAACACATAAGGTAACATATGACAGAATTTGAATGTGCATTGTATTAATATTTTTATTAGGAACAAAGTTGTGCAACAGATGATATATTTATTCTTGACTCGAAAATCATTATAGACAATTTCAAACTAGTGAATGTTATAACAAAAAAAACACAAATGAGAGAAGACATTCTTGAAGTTGTCTGTACTTTGTCATCTAAGGTGGAGGAAAGACCTACAAAGTAAGACAAATATGCATTACATTAAAAAAAAAATAAGTACACAATTAAAACAAACAACATTCAAATTAACTACAACCAAAATTAATTAGGGGAAAATTGTAGTGAGTGAAGCCCAAAATTAGGAAAATGCATAGAAGGGGTCATACTTCTAATAATAATAGTGTGCCTCCTAAATAATCCAAAATGCCAAAAAGGAACCCACTTGCAAGTGATTTTCTTGCAGAACTGCAATAGGAAATCATATACTAGTTGTACGCTAAATGAGAATATCAAAGACAAGTGCTAAACACACCTACTCATAATTTCATTGTTTGCAATCGAGCTGCATTGTCTTAAGACATATAATAAATTTAAATTAATGTTTGA
>ML782716.1:313695-328279 GCA_009831015.1 Picea engelmannii
TTTTCAGCATGTTGAATCCATTTCTGCATTCAAAAATGAATTTTGAACAACAAAAAATAATGATTTCGTACAAATTTATATCACCGCATTTTGACGAAAAAAACCATTTCATAGAACAATTAGACAACACCTATAATAATTAACTATTAATACTACAATCATTACAACGACAAAGTCATTTCCAATCCATGCATGACCTAGATATCAATGCTGCAGTGATTCCAACGACGAATTCATTTCCAATCCATGCACGACCGAGAGCCAGCATGAGAATTGTAATAATAATTTAAAGGACTCAAAGGGATTGTTCCCTAATAGACTAGAATATAATGCATTTGTTTCAATGGGAGGCATTCCATATCAATTTGAAAGTTTATTATATGATTCAATTTAATAGATCTAAGTTGGCTATAACCATCTTTCAATTTTGAAAGATGCGATTTTTAGGATTTGTGGGTTTATTAATTATAAAAACTTTGATTATGAACTTTGTTATTAAATATTTTAACTTATTTTAAGAAATTTTAAAATGTGGGAATTTAAAAAAAAGAGTAAATGAAAGTAAAACTTTATTTTATTAAAAAAACTAATAATAAGGTTGAATTTGTCTACTTTTAATTCATTCATGCAAACTTCAACTTCATGGCGAGTTACCTTAAAATAGGATAAGTTATATGATCTTATAAGGACATTATAAGATCAAATGTCAACCTTTAACTTAAGGTAAATAAGGTTTAAGAATTCGACTTTTTGTGTTCGTTGTAAACATAGAATATGTCATGTAGTAATGTTTTCAAAGAGATGCCACCCATGAAACAAAGAACCAAAAATCTTTTGTGTTATCCAAAAACATAACACCAAGCCCCATTTCCACTTTGAACCATTTCAACCAGCAAGAATAGATAATGATGCAATCCTTTATTTGAATTTTTCATAAGAGAAAACACATAAGGTAACATATTTAAATGTACATCGTACTAATACTTTTATTGGAATTTTTTTTCCCAACAAGAGGATGCACCTATGCTTGCCTCCAAAACCATTGTAGACAATTTCAAACTAGTGAACCCTGTAACAAAGAAGCACAAACAAGAAGAGATGCTCTTAAAGTCGTCCCTACTTTGTCATCTAAAGTAGAGACAAGACACCAAAGTAAGACAAATGTGCATTGCATTAAAACGCTTAATAAAAATAAGTGCACAAATAAACTAACAACATTCTAATTAACTAGAACAAACATCAATCAAGGGAAAATTGTAATGAGTGTAGCCCAAAATTAGGAAAAGGCAAAGAAGGGGTCATACTTCTCATAATAATATGCCCCTTGAACAATTCAAAAGCAAAAAACAAACCCACTTGGAAGTGATTTTCTTGCATAGTTGCAAGAGGAAATCATACACTAGTTGCTCACTAAACAAGAGGATCAAAGACTAGTGCTAAACACACATACTCATGATTGCATTGTTTCCAATCGAGCTTGTCTCACAAAAGATGTCCATGTCAACAAACCATCATTATTACAAACAAGGTTGCATGGCAACGTAGTCCCTGCCAGGTTGGAATGGGAATAAATGCACTGCTACGGCGGGACTGAGTACAGACACCTAGGAAGAAAGTTGTAGTATATGTGGTATCCATGCAGAGGATGACTTTGTGATATTTGGTTTGTAGATGACCCCTCACATTAATATGCGAACGACGATGTTTTTTCTTGGGGTGTTTCCTGGGGTGTATATAGTTTGAACATGGTACTTAGAAAACTTCTGTCATAAACATTCAAATACGATAGGATATTAAACAAAGGTTGGATCTGTTCCATATTTCGGAAGCTACAAAGGTTCCTATTTTCTTTGAAATGTATGAAAAATCTGGAATCTGTTCCATATTTCTGAAGCATACACATTAAAAATTCAAATACAATAGAATAGGCATAAAAGTAAAATACATTAAAGTAAAATTAAATGAAATGCTTCCAATATATTTCAAAGTATTTGAAGATGAGTAGGCATGAAACAATTTTTTTGATAGTGCATGAAAGATAGTACAAAGGTTCCAAGAGGTTGGATCTGTTCCATATTTCTGAAGCAACAAAGGTTCCCATTTTCTTTGAAATCTATGAAAAATCTGGAATCTATTCCATATTCCTGAAGCATACACATTAAAAATTCAAATACAATATAATAAACATAAAAGTAAAACACATTAAAGTAGAATTAAATGAAATGGTTTCAATATCTTTCAAAGTATTTGAAGATGAGTAGGCATGGAAATGTTGCAGATAACAACACTAAAAATAACTTCGAAGTATGTGTGTATCATATACAATTTTTTTGATAGTACATGAAAGATAGTACAAAGGTTCATGGACACAAAAAATTTAGCATTCCTGAATTAGTTTTCTTTGAAATTTATCAAAAAAATATTCATGGAATCTGTTCCATATTTCTGTTTCATGCAATAGAATATTTTCCATTTTCTTTGAAATTTATCAATGTTTCATATTTCTGATAGAATTCCCGCACACAAAAAATTTAGCATTCCCAAATTAGTTTTCTTTGAAATTTATCAAAAATTAATAATGTCTATTACATATTTCTGGAATCTGTTCCATATTTCTAGAAATTTAAATGTGTTTGTCATATAGACTGGGATTGGGGCTCTCGCGGACCATAAAAAGAAATAACAATGAATATTCACGCAATAGAATATTTTCCATTTTCTTTGAAATTTATCAAAGTTTCATATTTATGATAGCATTCCCGAATTAGTTTTATTTGAAATTTATCAAAAATTAATAATGTTTGTTACATATTTCTGGAATATGTTCCATATTTCTGAAAATTTAAATGCGTTTGTCATATAGACTAGGATTGGGGCTCTCGCGGACCATAAAAAGAAATAAGTACAAGAATTAGGAATGTAGAAAGAAGAAGTGCACGGCGGTAGAGAGGAAGACCTGAAAATAAGAGATTGGAGGTTATGAGTGTTTGGTTAGAGTTTTCTACTTAAAGAGGTATAATAACTGGACTGATAAAGAAAACAAGATGACATCAGTATAGACTTACTATGAAGCTGATGCATTTTTGTTGCTGTCGTCGACGGTCAATGGAATTGTGTCAACCGGTTGTTTCCCTTCCTCGATGAGGTTGTCCATTCTTCGTTGGAACCATTCTTCAATGTAGCTTCTCATGGTGGCCACATTGATTTCATGCTGGATTTCTATGTCGAAAATGTCGTTTTCTAATTTCCTTAGATCCATTGAAATACCATGCAAACTCTGTTCAATTTCTTCATTGTGTGCTGAATAGTCCAATACCCAATTCTTGAGCTCATCTACACGATATTCAAGGATGCCGTAAAATTTTTCGAAAGACAACCCCTTTAAAATATCAAGTTGTTCATCGAATGCTTCTTTGGTCATTGACAAGGATTTGAAAATTAAGTTTGGGTCTTGAACCTTGTTGGTACTTCCGAATAAGTCTATTTGGATTAGGTTTGTGAATAATTGTTCCTTTTCTAATATGGCTTGTTTACATGATTCAACAATGAGCTCTAGGTTCTTAACTTTCTTTTGCCAGCATGCTTTTAATTTTTTGGTCCACTTTGGGTAGGGGAGATTATCTTGTCTTCTTTTCAGATCTGAGGTGTTGATGGCATGGTTGGAAAAATGGGTCAGCACCTGGTCACAAAAACATTGATCATTTTTTAAATTCACCTGCAAATGTTCGTGAAAATCATTTTCCCTCTTTCGGAAGGAAGTTATATTTTGTGATGTTTCCCAGGCTTTAGTAACTAGCTGCATTATTTTCTTGATGTTATTCTCTACAAGGGATATAGACGATGCAAGGAGGGTGGAGGATACTTTTATCTTGGCTGCAGTGGTAGCAGGCACATTTTTTTCCAAAGGACTGACAAACTCTGGGGTAGCAATGAAAGCCTCCTCAAATTCCTTGACACAGTCTTTCAGTCTGGAATTATCCGCTTCAATTCCTCCATTGGAATCATCAAGAGAATCACCGGTTACGCGGTGAAATATGGAGATTTGGGGCGACCACATTTTCCTAAATTTAATCTCTATGCGAGATTTGCCTTTCCTATTTGTTACATCTCTCTTTTCAATGACCATATTTTTAGATTGGTTGTCAAAAACAATGCTCTGGAATACGAAGGATTCATCTTCGTAAAAAATGTCGGTCTTAGCTATTTCTATTTCAGATGGACCAACTTTGTGCATGTGCTTAGTTCCACTTTCAAGTTGCATCTATTCACTTTCAATTTTGGGTTCGTCCGCCTTCCCTACATTGTTTTTTCTCTTCTTCGTCAGTGGAACTTTGTGAGAACTATCAATTTTTATGCAAGGAGGGTTCTTATCTCCTCCTCTGTTTGAAGATTTTTGGGTTGCTTTCTTACTGTGGTGGGCCGTTGAAGTGATGCTTCATGATCTCGTGCTCTTGGGAGTGTTGGCACTTTGCAATGTCTCTACGTGGAAATCGCCCGAAGCATTATTGTTTTCGTCACTGTCCCTGTCTTCTGTCAGGCGTCTATGGATAAAAGAGATGCTAAAGCCAATTGCTAGTAAATGTTCTCAAAAAATTCCATTAGGATCGAACCCTTTTATCCTTTCAGCATATGTTAGGTTCAAGTTCTTGAAATGGCATGCAGATTCGTCAATCTTGTTGATGCTTCTGCACACAAAGTCCCCGACTTTCCAGGACAGAGGAATGAACTATTTTTTTTCTTGTCATGGAAAAAATGAAACCAGTGGTTGTATTACCTTCCTATATCTGCAACACACATCTTGTCTGTGATGTGGCATGGAAGGAAAGAAGGATTTTCCTTGGAGCCAAAGACCATCAATACATTGTGATTTTCCTTTTGTTCAAGTGTTCCCTTCCTGTTCAAAAACTTGGTTGCCTAGCTAGACATCCATGGAGCATCCTTCCCTAACAATAAATCTTTGAAAACTAAGACAAAGTCATTAAAAAATTCATAAAAACAATGGGAGGCCTTGTGCCTCCACAAGGCCTGCTACCAGAATGTTACTGGGTCGAATCCACAATTTATTTTCTTGGAAAGAGATAGTTTTGGAAACAGACAACAATGCACTATTGTGAAAATCAAGTAGGATGACATAAAAAAATTATTCGATTCTTTGAATCGTGACAATTGGGAACAAATTTCAATGGAAATTAGCTTCCCCCAATCGAAAATGAATTGTTCCTTGTCTGTGAAGTACAAAATATAAATAATTATACGGGAAATGCCTGTCGTGGATGCCTGTCCCGTTATTCTTGTAAAAAACCAAGCAATTTTCCAGAATGGATTTCTAAAGGAACTTATCTGCAACTTTGTGATATCTTCAGGAACTACTGTTGGGTATTCGAGGAACTCGGCTAAGATGTCCAACCCGTTATCATGTTTTTATAGGAACCTTTTGTAGTCTTGTCCTCTGAAGGTCAATGTTGGCTCGGGAAATTTTAACATCTTGTGGAAGACCTACGGTGACAAAGAAACAGGAGAATGGTCACGCAGTGGAATAATTATTTGGATTGGAATATATTTTCCGATGCACCAAGAGACCACCTCCTTACAGTCAAAAACCTTAGGGATGTAGCCCGCACCAGTGATTCCAGAGGTCCAAATCACTTTGTTCTGGGCAGAACGAGATGAATAGTAAAAGTATGCCCTGGACCACTGGAAGTTTTGGTCTTGAAGTCCAAAGATATTTACTGTATCTCCACAAAATTGTTGTCGACCTATCGCCAGAAGTTTACATGAACATTTTTTTTCTCCAAATGATGAATGAAATGAAAAGTTGGAAGGGATAATATAACGTTGCACAAATCTTGGTCCAAATACCTGTGAATGGCAGATCTCCTCAAGACGTTTTCTGATTAATGACAATTTCGATGACTGTTGCATGATGCACTGTTAACATTAGAGACTAGTAATTGCACAAATAGAAGTGCAAACATGGTGGATACGAAAATGAGCGATTAAGCATTGTATATTTCTTGAGCGGGCCAATGCGATGACCCATGTTTGAGATGAACAATGGGAAGGGACAATATAAATCTTTGCACATCTTGGTTTAACGCGTATTAATGGGAGATCTCCTCGAGCATTTCGCTCATTAATGACAATGTTGACGGTTCCTGCATGGTGAGCTGTTAGCATGAAAGGTTTCTAATTGCATATTAAGAAAGAAATATGGAGGTCGTGGGGACATGAAAGAGCAGTTAAGGAGTGTATTATTATGGAGAGCGGTCAGGAAGGCTTCAAAATAGGGTTACAAGGTACAACTGTTAGAGGTGAGGGAACGAGGGTCAAATTGGATGTCTCAAAACTTCTTGAGTGCAATATGTGTAACACTGAAGAGGGTACGATAAGACAGTCCAAAGGGAAATTTGTATATCGCGGAAGTCTGAGTAATGTTTGCAGGACACAGAACAATGGAGGTGCAAATGTGAGTTCTCCTATCTGGGAACTTGCAATCTAAAAAAGTGGATTAAGTATGGAATTCGAGGAGTCCACAGTGCAATTGTAGATCATAGAAGTTTTGAGTGCAAGATTTATATCACGGAACAAGAAGAAACAGAGTTCGAAAGCGCCAACCCGACAACCACGGCCATAAAATTGGCTAAGTATGGAAAGGAACAATGATTGGTCAGATTCATCATGTGAGGATATAGATAGAGATGAAGACATGTCAGCCCGCTAATGCTGGAACCCGCGATCATAGAAAGGCGACTAAGGGAAAAATGGATAAGGAGTTCGTAATGGAATTGTATATCATGGAAATTTTGAGTGCAAGATGTATATCACGAAACAAGAAGCAACAGAGTTCGAAAGCGCCAACCCGAAACAGTGACCAAGAATTGGAGATTTTGTGAACCCGTCAACACGAGGATCCAAAATAGGGTGACAAGGTCTCCCTAGAAGAGGTTAGGCCCCGACGGTCAAATTTTATCGCTCAGAACATTTGAATACATAATCTGTAACACGGAAAAAGGGACGATGTCAGAATCTGGTAGTCAATTTGTATATTGCGGAGGGCCGGATGCCAACTGTTTCGTACTAGTGTGTTTAGTTGTCACTAGTAAGAGCATAACTAATGTATATTAGGAAGGATAGGAAGTTAGTGGGGATGGAAGGCAGTGATAGATACTTTGAAACATTTGTGAACCATGGTAGAGTGAATCCTACGAGTTAGAGGAGTCTGCGGTGGAATTGTAGATCACAGAAGTTTTGAGTGCAAGATATATATCATGGAACAAGAAGCAGTAGAGTTCGAAAGTGCCAACCCGACAACCGTGACCATAAAATTGGCTAAGTATAGACTAGAAACAACAGTCAGTCGGATTCGTCATGCGAGGATATAGATGGAAATGAAGATATATTAGCCCGCCAACGCTGGAATCTGCGATCATAGAAAGGCCACTAAGTATATAACCAGAAAGCGATAATACACGAGAAGAAGAAAAGGCAAAAAGGGATAAGCAGTCTGTCATGGACTTGTAGATCACGAGAATTTTAAGTGCAATATGTATATGACAGAACAAGAAGCAACAGAGTT
The DNA here is from genome assembly GCA_009831015.1 of Picea engelmannii. NCBI lineage: Eukaryota > Viridiplantae > Streptophyta > Pinopsida > Pinales > Pinaceae > Picea > Picea engelmannii. Next base: position 321,272 of record ML782716.1, read on the forward strand.
CAAAAGCGCCAACCCGACAATCGCAGGCATAAAATTGGCTAAGTATGGAAAGGAACAATGGTCGGTCGGATTCGTCATGTGAGGATATATATGGAGATGAAGATATGTCAGCCCGCCAACGCTGGAACCCACGATCATAGAAAGACGACTAAGTATATAATTAGAAAGTGATAATACACGGGAAGAAGACAAGGGAAAAATAGTTAAGTATCTCACATAAGAACATCTACTGTTCATTTATTAATGCCAATCCTTTCGAACCCCTGGTGAGTTCTCACTAGTAAAAGCATAAATTGCAAATCACATAATTTATTTGGGTGCAAGATGTATATGACGGAACAAGGGACATAAGTGTTGGATACCACAAACCTGGGAGCCGGTGATCAGATCATAATTGACTAAGTATTGAAAGGTACCATGGTCAATCGGGCTCATGGTGTGAAGATATAGATAAAGAGTTTCCAATTTGCGAATCCAGGAGGCCGTGATCATATAGATGCAACTAAATATAGAACCACAAAGGGATAATAGAGGGGGATAAAAGAGGAAAAATTAAGAGAAAGTGTTTATATTTATTCCAATAGTATTCATATTAATATATATTAATAGATTATTTCTGGTCCAAATGTAGATCATCTTCCAATTCGTAGGATCCTGTTCGGTTCGCAAATTTCATTGAAATCCATAAGAAACATCTACTCTTTGTTTATTAATGCCAATCCTTTCGAATCACTGGTGAGTTCTCACTAGTAAAAGCATAAATTGCACATCACAGAAGTTCTTTGGGTGCAAGATATATATGACATAACAAGGGACATAAGTGTTGGATACCGCAAACCCGGGACCCGATGATCAAATAATTGGATAAGTATTGAAAGGGACCGCGGTCGATTGGTCTCATGGTGTGAAGATATAGATAAAGAGTTTCCAATTTGCGAATCCACGAGGCCGTGATCATATATATGTGATTAAATATAGAACCACAAAGGGATAATAGACGGGGGGAAAATAGGAAAAATTAAGAGTTTGTATACATTCCTGCAGACAACTTGTATATTGTGGAGCTCCGGGCACTCTTTGCAACTTGCAGAAGTTTCAAAACACAATTTTGAGGCCGTCAATATAGGAACCCGCAATCTAAAAAGTCTCCAAGTATGGAACAGGGAAACACTGGCCGAGACTTGTTTTCGCTAATATATTGAAATTTGTAATAGCTTTTCCATTACCTAGAAAGATCTTCTTTGCATGTTTCTGGACAATTTTTGTAGGGATGGTTGGTTCTCGAGACTTTTGCTTATTAATGATGATCTTTACGGTTGTTGCATGATGTGGTTTTAGTATTAAACCTTTGGTGTTTCATATCTAGAAAGAAGTACGGGGATGGGTAGAACAGGAAACAATGACTAGGAGTTGGAGATTTCATGAAACCACCAACGCGAGGATCCAAAATAGGGTGACAAGGTCTCCCCAGAAGACGCGAGGCCCCGACAGAAAAATTGTATAGCTCAGAACATTTGAATGCATAATGTGTAACACGGAAGAGGGGACGATGTTGGAGTCCGATAGTCAATTTGTATATGGCGAAGGACCGGGTGCCAATTCTTTCGTACTAGTGTGTTCAGTTGTCACTAGTAAGATCATAGTTAATGTATATTAGGAAGGATGTGGAGTTAGTGTAGATGGAAGGAAACAAAAAATACTTTGAGAGAAGTTAATCTATACGAGGAGCCTGCGGTGAGATTGTAGATCATGATAGTTTTGAGTGAAAGATGTATATCACAGAACAATAAGCAGCAGAGTTCGTAAGCGCCAACCTGATAACTACGACCATAAAATTGGCTAAGTATTGAAAGGAACAACGGTCGGTTAGATTCGTCATGTGAGGATATAGATGGAGATGAATATATGTCATCCCTCCAACCCTAGAACTAGATATCATAGAAAACCGACTAATTATATAATCAGAAAGCGATAATGTATGAGAAGAAGAAAAGGCGAGTTTGTATGCGCCAACCCGGCAACCGTGGCCATAAAATTGACTAGGTATGGAAAGGAACAACGGTCGGTCGGATTCGTCATGTGAGGATATAGATGGAGATGAAGATATGTCAGCCCGCCAACCCTGCAACCCGCGATCATAGAAAGGTGACTAAGTATATAACCAGAAAGTGATAATGGACGGGAAGAGGAAAAGGGGAAAAGGGCTAAGTATCTGACAACAAAAAAATCCATTTTTCGTTTATTAATGCCAATGTTTTCGAACCCCTGCTAGGTTCTCACTAGTAAAAGAATAAATTGTAGATCACAGATATTCTTTGGCTGATAGATGTATATGACAGAACATGGGACATAGGTGTTGGATACCGCAAATGCGGGACTTGGTGGCTAGATAATTGGCTAAGTATTGGCCAAGAGAAATTTTTGATATTTATTTCAATAGTATTCATATTAATAGATTATTTTTGTTTCAAATGAAAATCATTTGCCAATTTGCAGGATGTTGTTCGGTTCACAAATTTAGTTGAAACCATGGAAGTTTTGAGTGCAAGATGTATATAATGCAACAAGAAGCAACAGTTCGAAAGCACCAACTCGACAAATGCGGCCATAAAATTGGCTAAGTATGGAAAGGAACAACGGTCGGTCAGATTTGCCATGTGAGGATATAGATGGAGATGAAGATATGTCATCCCGCCAATGATGGAACCCGCGATCATAGAAAGGCGACTAAGTATATAAACAGAAAGTGACCATAGATGGGAAGAAGAAAAGGGGAAAAGGGCTAAGTATCTCATAGAAGAAAATCTATTGTTCCTTTATTAATGCCAATCTTTTCAAACCCCTGGTGAGTTCTCACTAGTTAAAGCATAAATTGCATATCACGGAAGTTATTTGGCTGCAAGATGTATATGACGGAACAAGGGACATAGGTGTTGGATACCGCAAACTCGAGACCCGATGGCTAGATAATTGGATAATTTTTGGCCAAGAGAAACTTTTTATATTTATTCCAATAGTACTCATATTAGTATATATGCACATATATTATCAAATATAAGAAGTTGCAATATATGCAAGATATTGAAAAGGAACATGGTGTCAACACTTGAGTTTCCTTGTTGTAATAGTCATTAATTTGTTCTATTTACGTAAGTATAGGGTCGACACCACATAAGTATGGCCTATGACAAATTATTCTTCCATGTAAAATGTAAGGAACAAACAAAGTAGCCTTTATTTAAATTGAAGTACTGGACAATAGAAAGAAAAGCTTGTCATCCATGTTTAGTGACACACATAAAAAAGGTACAAAATAAAATGAAAAGAAATACCAGAGATTAGAAAACACCATAAAAAAATAAAACCGCAAATATTCTATATTCAAATAAGATGGGTTACAAAATACAACTAAGATTATTTTCCACAATGAATGGGATTTGGCCTGCGACCGACCAATAAAAAATATGTACAATAATGAAGCTTGTTGACAGTCTTCTTGACGATCAAATGCTTGATTTGTAAAAAACAACGAGTTGAATATCAATTTTGAGTCTTGGACTTAATTGGTGCCGCCAACTAGATCTATCCCAGTTTTTTGAATAACTTGTCTCTTGATCTAGATATGGGCTTATTGCATTGGCTGGTTATTCAACATTGGGGTTTAAGGTGCCTTCCTTGTTATGCTCCTTACCATTAACATCCGAGACAACTTAGAAATGCGATTCATGCCCAATTTAGAGTCGAGGGAATCGTTTTATGTGACATCAGTTATGGGGGAAACAAATCCTATTAGGAAACAAAAGCCAAGATAGGAAAAAAAACTCAAGTATGTTGTGACTGTTATTCTCCCTGTATTTGATCATCTGTTTGGTTGAAAATCCTTCCTGAAGATTTGTATGTTGAACTTCTTTGTTTTATTACAGTAAATTGGAAGGAACATCCAAGCCAGCTGCAAAATGTTCTTCTATTGAAGTACATGACTTCTTCCGGCATCACAGGTCTGGCAAGTGTATCAAATGCTGCAGATCGCATTAGAATATATCTTTCGTCGCAGGGGTAGCAGACATGGCGGCCCACATAAAGTTCTAGAATGTTTGGAAGTGACACCAAATATTACTCCATGCCCGAATACACTCAATAGGGAATTATAAAATTGGATACCAAACAACGTGAGAAACTGTATGGGCATTTGAATCAATATTATGAAATTACAAAACATTTTATGCCAAAGTTGTAACAGAATTGACAGACAACCAGTTTCTATGTCAAATAATGTTGAGCAACGTTAAGCCCTAATATTGTCTCATTACCCCTTAATTGGGGCATATTACATTAGTAATGTTATTTTATTTATGTCGTCTTTATTCCATTAGTTGTAATTATACCTCCTAGTCTCCTATATATACCAAAGAGACATTTTCATTTGGATTCATCTTGTACTTAAACATTTATATGGGGTAAAATGAGGTTGCCCCCTTGAAGAGGATTATTATCTGAAATTATCTCTTTTTCAAGGCGTTGATTACTTATTCTGAGGTTTTTCTATGCTATATTGATATTTGGTTCTTAACATATGGTATCAGAGCTCAAGGTCTTGGGGTTTCGCTGCTACATCTGAGACACCTTGGCATTTTCGCTATAACTTTTTTTTTACAATGTTTCAGAAGAAACGGCTTGGGGGAGATTTAGTAGATGGATCAAGGTACGTTGGGTTAAAATTTCAGCTCCTGAGGCCTTATACTTTATGAGATAGAGCATGTGCAATATAGGGTTCTGGAATCATCTTGAACTTAGTCACTGCAGAATTTTCGCTATAAAATTTTTTCTGTAAAGTTTCAGACCCTGAAATCTGGGGGATATTCATAGAAATTAGTAAGGTATCTGTGGTAAGTAGTTCATCTTCTAGGTCATCTTACATTTGTAGATACACCCCGTGGAAGATAGGGTATTTGACTAGTCTCAAGAAGGTGTTCCAGGTAAAACAATCATAACTTCTTCCTAGAGTATCCAAATTGAGTGAGACCAGTTTCATTGGATAGTGGATAGTCTGTAATATTTCTGGTACAAGTTTCAGAATTTTATATCAATTATGTTGTGCGGGGCACGCTATACAAGTGAGATCTCCTGGAAAGGCCAAAAATCAGCAAGTTGTGGGGAAGTTACCATAAATTCCACTTGGCACATCCAATTTTGATCAAACCTATGGCATTGCAGAGAAGAAATATCATAGAACTACATAAAATAAATTTTCATACCCAGAAGGGCTGAAACTTGGGAGATACAACAGAAGAAATATTGTCTAGTAGAACCACCCCAAAATCAAGGTTTAAAAGTGATACTTGGGTAACATGCCACCCAAAAAGGGAACTTCTACACCAAATAAGCCTCTAGACAATCCTACTTGGACTCTTGATGAAGGTGAAGAAATGCGTAGGGACATAAATGATTTACAAAAGAAGATATTAACAAAAGATGAACTACAATAGATGGAAGCTAAGTTGGAGGCAATAAATACTAATATGGATGGTTTAAAAGAAGAGATCATGGAAGTATTGAAAAATTTCATAACAAAGAAGACACCTGAAAGTGAAAATACATCCCATGAAATTCATGATGAGGACACAAGGAAGGTGAATCAAGAATGGAGAAACTCCAACTTTGGGTTGAAGACCAACCACGTTCCTAAGATCGATATGAGGAAGTTTGATGGCAAGGACCCAATCACATGGATACTTCAAAAGGAGCAATTCTTTTATCTACATAATGTGCCACATACATAAAAGGTACGAATTGCTTCTTTATATTTAGAACCCAATCAATTTGTATGGTATCAATGGCTTTGTTCTCGCAAATCACTCGTCACTTGGACAATTTTGATAGAAGAAATGATAGCACACTATGAGGATACAAGGAGAAATACCTTCTTTAGCCAATTGATAAATCTCAAGCAAAAGGGTTCAGTTACCGAGCACATTGAGAACTTCCAAAGATTGAATATTAAGGTAACAAATATTCCAGATGAGCACTTGATTGATGTATTCATAGGAACTTTAAAGGATAACATTCAACATGAGGTTCGCCTTTGGGAACCAAAATCATTGGAGAATGCATTTAAGGTGGCCATAAATGTTGAAAGTAAAAATATGGCTATGGCTACTAGAAGGACCAATCATAACATCTATAGAGAGAACAATGCTCCTTCTTGTAAAACACCTCAACCTACAAGGTTGACACCTCAACAATTGGAGGAAAGAAAAACAAAAGGTTTATGCTTTAATTGTGACAAGTACAGTAAGGGACATAAGTGTGGTGAGAATAAATTATTCTACATATATTGTGAAGAGGAAGAAGAACAAGAACAAGAACCATCTCAAGATGAAAACGTAGAAGCAATTTCGTCTGAAGAGTTGACTCCCACGATATTGTATAATGGATTGGCTAGAATTAGCACTCTTCAAACCCTCAAGATCGAAGGATACATCAAAAAGAAAAAGGTAATAGTCCTAATTGATTCTGACAGTACTCATAATTTCATTCACTATAAATTAGCAAAAGCTCTCAATTGCTTTGTATATCTAGCGCCAGAGTTTCAAGTAATGATTGTAGTTGGAGGAATTATCAATTGCTCAGGAAAATGCAATAAGATCAATCTTACTATTGGGGAATATGTAATGAATAGTCCAATGATTTCTATACCCATGGGTGGTGTGGATGTTGTACTAGGAATACAATGGTTACAATCATTAGGAACAATGCTTTTAATTTTCAAGAACTTTTCATGAAATTTTCATTGGAAGGAAAAGAAATTGAGTTAAGAGGTATCAAAGGGAAACCCAGTAAGGTGATAAGCTCTAATGGCATGACGAAATGATTGAAAAAGGGGCATCAAGGCATTATTGCACAACTATGCTCACTAGATGTTCAAACATCTAAGCCATCTATTCCTCAAGATCTCCAAGGGATCATTGATAAGCATTCCAAAGTATTTGAAGATATTCCCAAAGGTCT